>MDKJ01220810.1:0-63937 GCA_005239525.1 Nicotiana knightiana
TGTTGATCCACGAAAATCCTCCCTTATTTGTGTTTTAGGAGTCTATTTATAGGCTTAGGGCGAATCCTAACCATGTAGGAGACTTCTATTTCACTTGGGAAGCACTTAAACTCGTCAAACTCGGAATTGGACAACACTGGAGACCCCTGGCGTTTGGGCTCTAACGCCTCCCTAACGCCAGGGGGGCCCTGGCGTTTGGGCTCTAACGCCCCCCTAACGCCAGGGGGGCCTGGCTTTAGGGGGAAAATGCCCGGCTATCACCCGGGCGTCTCCTTTTGCGTATTTTTGACGTATTTGCATCCCTTTAGCTCCGTTTCCATTTCCAATTCACCTACACATAAAATAAACTCCATTAAGCACATAAGAAGTGTAATTTTATCATTAATGCTCATAAAATGTAATATATCACATGCTAAACCATGCAATTTAGTCTCGCATCAATTGTTATGTGGTAAGGTAGCGTATTAAAGCACGAAGGGTGATGCCGTGCAGTATCATTGTTTCATTGTGAGGTTGAGTGTAATGTCGTGCCATAATGTGAGTGTTAATGCACGAAGCAAGATGTTGTGCCATATTGTGAGTGTTAATGCACGAATGGTGATGTCGTGCTCTGTTACGAGATTTAATGTATGAAGGGTGATGCCGTGCCGTATCTATTGATTTATATCGAGAGTGAGAGTAAAAACACGAAGGGTGATACCATGCAGTATCATTGTTTCTTTGTGAGGTTGAGAGTAAAAGCACGAAGGGTGATTATGTGCAATTTACTATATTGTGTTTAACTGTTTTCACTAGTTAAAGGCATATTTACTATTCTGGTTATCATTTCTGTTGTAGTTCTCATATCTTGTATCCACTTTAGCATGTCCCCCTCCCAATAGTACATGTTTAGTTGTTATTTGTTGTTATCTCGTCCATATACTTTTATCTGCACACGTTTATTTTTTGGTGTCTTGTCATAGCCTCGTCACTACTTTGTCGATGTTAGGCTCGACACTTACGAGTACATGGGGTTGGTTGTACTCATACTGAACTCTGCACTTCTTCTGCAGATTTCAGTACTGGCCCTAGTTGATCGTGACACTCGGCAGTCCAGACATGCTTATCGGAGACTCAAGGTAGATCTGCTGGCGTCCGCAGACCTTGGAGTCCCTTTCTAGCTTACTTATTTTACTGTTTCTTTTCAGTTAGAACAATTGTATTTCTTTCAGACTCTAGTTGTAGTAAATCTTACAAGCTCGTGAGTTGTGACTCTAGATCCGAATTGTATCAGATATTATGGGCTTTATGTTATTCCGCATTTCAGTTTTTGCTTCTATTTAGATTAATTTATTTTGTTATTAAAATTGACTAAAGTTGGCTTAAAGAATCCTCTATGTTGACTTGTCTAGCAAGTGAAATGTTAGGCACCATCATGGTCCCGAGTAGAAATTCCAGGCCGTGAAATCTTCTCCCAAGCGGACACCTTGAGAGTGGAAAGCCTGTGACTGTCGAGTGCATCCTTGATCGACTTACCTGAGAACTTTCCCCTAAAAGATATATTTTTGAAATTGCACGACCTCAAATCACGTAACCACTAGGTTTGTGCTTTTTGTGAATTTTTCAGGAGTAGAGGAAGTGAAAAAAAATAACCATTTCTATAAAGCAATAGTATAGACAAACAATTCATATAAAATAATTTATCACATAAGGCAATTCGAGTAAAGCATCATAGAAAATTACAAATAAATCAAAATTATTATTAACCTATGCTTGTTATGGTTTAGACCTTAATATCCTCAGCAGAGTCGCCAAGCTATTATACCCCATTTTAACACGGGTCAAATTTGAGTATAACCTATTGGAAAGACCAAGGTTCAATTAATTAAAGAATCGTCGCCTAACAATTATTATGATGAATTAGGACACCTAATTAATAAATAATGTTTAAAATTAACTATGTTTTATAGTCTACTTACAGTTCTAATTAACTCAAAAGGAAGGGGTAAGGCACCTTTAAGATCCATTAAAAAAAGTTAACCAACCAAACTTAGGTTAATTTTTCTAAAAATTATATATATATATATATATATATATATATATAAAATACGTTTGACTATAAATAGGAATGAAAGTTATCAAAATTGATTAAGAAGAATCTGACTTTGTTTAAGAAAAACAGTCCACAATACCTTTCGAAAACGAGTTTTACAAAGAAGCCATTCGCAGCTAAAATTATAGGTGTTAAAGAAAGTTTAAGAGTAGAATTTCAAGAAGTTTAATATGTCATATCCAAAATTAAGTACCTTGTAAGAAAACATTAGTATAGCAAAATTTTATTAAGATAGTGTTTTAAATAGTCCTTAAAATAGACGTGGTATTCCATCCAAGTGATAAAATAAGTACGATACTTATAATTAGGGTGAGAATACTAAGTGATTAAATAAGACTCGGCTATTTCTTCTATGTTAATAATATGCTGCAACATAAAATTTCAAAATTAAGAAAACACAAAAAGTAAATTGACAATTACAAAAATTAAGATAAAATGAGTGATAGGAACAAAAAGAAGGACACCATAGGCGCCCCCAACCGTTTCGTTTATTTTCTTGCTATCCGGTGCATTCTAAGGATGATATATGATGACTTCATGTGGTGGTGGTAGCGTTGAGTTTCTATGAGGAATTTCGAATTAAGACTCAATTTGCTCCAAAGTGTACATGCAAAACAAAGAAAAGAGAAACGGAATTAGAAGCAAAAATCCAAAATAAACTTGGACGTAAAAAGCAAAGACCGTAAATCGAACTATGAACTTGCGATAGGAAAATAATTCTATAGTCAAGCTTTCGCTAACAGATTTTGAGTGTTCTTAAGTAAAAACTTATAGATTGAATTTTTTTCTTTCAATTAAAATCTTACGTTAGATATAACAAGTTAATTAAAATATTCTAAGGAAATGCTTTCTAGGCGAGAGTAAGACAATGAAACTGTAAAAATATATTTGCAAGTGACTAATACTTGGTATCTAAATTATAACCTAATATCTTGGCATGAATACATATATTCAACAAGGAAAGTCCTAAAGAATAGTTTCTGTTAATAGACTTATATTATCACCTGGGTAGGATCCGCTCTTCCGGAGTCTTACATACTAGCTTAGAGCGTAGTGAGCACGGGTACGAATGCCGAGTGATTGAGTGTGCCCACTGATCTAATGTACCTAGTGATTGAGTGTGAGACCATGAGATTGAGTACTCAAAGAGTGTGAGTAAATCTGCTCATCACTACGATGTATTATATTTGACACATATACGTGGCATGTAGGTACAAAGATGCATTTTCTCATGCGAGTGACTCACTTATATATTATACCTAACCATAATTAATAATGTTTAAATTAAATACTAATCGTAACATTTAAAAGTTATTGCAAAAATATTTTTACTAGTGATATATAAGAAATAAAAATACTTTTCAGGAAAGGTAATAATAAATACTATAAAGGTATGAATGATAAAGACGATAGTAAAAGCATTATTATTAATATTATTAACAACAACAACAACAACAATAATAATAGTTGTAGTAGTAATAACATTAATAATACTAGTAACAGTGATATTAAGTAAATAATAATAATAATTAGGTCTAATTTGTGCTAAAATGGTAAAATAACTATTCTTGCAGTATTATTGATATTAGAAGCTTAAAGAAATAGTTTGGACGAAAAAAGGAACAAAATTGGGTGTCAACATCGACATGCCCATAAAATTTTGTTAAATTCCAATGAGTTTTGGATAAGTTGGGGTTGTATGGTGATTCATTTCGGTTTTAACGTCGATTGAGCATAAAGGTTACCATACTGAGCAAACGACCTTTGATTCGTGTTTCAACTAAATAATTATATATTTATCGTAATTTTTGAACCATAGCAACTATAATCATCAAGTTTCGACATTATATGAGGAATTTATGGTTATTTTAGTAATAATTGGATTGCCAGATTTTATCAGATTAGTTACGAAATTGCCCCTAAATTCATATTTAAAATTTTGCACTATTTCCAAATATTGAAACCAACATATCTCCTTCATTACAAGGTCAAATGGAGTGATTCAAAAGCTTAATTTGACTAGAATTTCATGAGGATTCCATTGAAAGCATCAAAAGCGAGTATCGGGAAGGTTTGGCACAAGAAATGTGGTGAAAAACTGGGCTAAACCATATAATATCGACAATTTTTTTTTTGGTCATATTTTGAGTTGAGGAGCTCGGACTTGGGCGATTTTGGAGGCTATTTTCACCAAATATATTGGGGGAAATGGTCGATACTCGGTTTTGATTATATTTCCTGAATCCATTTTTATTTTTGGCATTTTATTGATGATTTCAAAGTGATATTTGGGAGGTTTTGTCTAGAATTTAATAAAGTGAATTTTTGAGTTTTGAACATCGATTCAGAGTCGTATTTGAGTGAAACTAGTATGGTTGGACTCATAATTTAATGGGTTGTCAGATTTTGTGAGTTTCGTCGGATTTCGACGTGCGGGCCCAAGTTTTACTTTTTTGTTGCCATTGGGGTTTTGGTTAAAGATTCCACCTTTATCGAGTGGGGTTTTTTCCTTTGCCATTATTTGATGTTCTTGAGTTGCTTTTGGCTAGTTTCAAACTGTTCAAAGGTTGGTACGTGGGGGATGGAACTTCTGGAGTATTTTTTGGTTTGCTCGGTATTGGATTCGGCTTGTTCGAGGTATGTAACACTTCTAAACTTGGTGATGAGGGTATGAATCACTGAACATATGTGTTATGTGTTTGGTGTTGAGGTGACGCACATGCTAGGTGGCGGGCGTGTGAAAATGCACCGTGGGAATTATGACTCGGTGGATTATTTGGTACTGTGTAGTTACCAAATCTTGTTTATATCCATGAATTCTACGTGCTAGAGTAATTGAGTTGTGATCCATGTTAGAAACCATGTTTAGGCTATATGTTTATTCTATTGGACCCACTGAGATCATTTTTTCCGTTGAGTTACTTTCTTAAATTGCAATTTCATACTCAGTCATATTTATTCATTTGCATATAATATCTCAGTCTCTATTATCATTTATTATACATCACATATCATTGTTTGGGCTGATTGGCATGAGATATGTGAGCCAAAGAGACTGGAGAGATTGATGACTGAGTTGAGGGCGAGGGCCTGATTGTGAGTGATATTTATGGGATCGGGTTGCACGCTGCATCATGCTTTTTATTAATTCTTGATTGGGTCGGGATGCAGGTCGCACCAGATTCTATTGATTCATGATGGGATCGTACTATATGTCGCAGCAGACCATGTTGGCTTATATTATCACTTAGGTAGGATCCGCTCTTCCGGAGTCTTACATACCAGCATATAGCGCGGGTACCGAATGCCGAGTGATTGAGTGTACTGAGTGATCTAATATACCTCGTGATTAAGTGTGAGACCGTGAGATTGAGTACTCTGAGAGTGTGAGTACATCTGCTCATCACTGTGATGCATTATATTTGACACGCATACTTGGCATATAAGTACAAAGATGCATTTCCTCATGCTACATGGTTTTGGGACATTCATGACTTCACATGCACATTGACATGTAGGCATAGAGATGTACTTTTCTCATGTTATCTTAGAATGAAATATCTTATCTGTTGTTGAATGTTTTGGGAAAAATCATAGTTTTAAAATTTACTCATATATTGGCAATTTTGGTGTAAGATTTGAGTTTTATTGTTATACCTAAAAAGCATGCCTATTTTACGTAACTGTGAATGAGCTGAGCATAATATCTTTGAGTTATTGCTTGTACTACTTTTATCTTATTATTACAAGTTGTTCTTGACTATTGGTGTTGGACTCTGAGCATTTTCCAAGCTCGTCACTGCTTTCAAAATAATGTTAGGTTTGTTACTTATTGAGTACATGGAGTTTGTTGTACTCATACTATACTTCTTAATCTTGTGTGCGGATTTTGGAGCTAATTTTGATGTGTATGGAGGAAGCTGACATTGAAGATGTACCTGTGTTCCAGTTATAGCTGCCTCTTGTTCTTGCTAACTGTAGATTTATAGATTTTTTTATGCACGTTTCGAACAAATGATGTATTTATTTCATACCAGCTTTGTAAACTCTATGTTTTAGAAGCTAATTATTTTTATTACTAGTCCTTGGGGAGTACAAAATTCAGTTATTTTATTCTTGACTCTTATCATTATCATTATATTGTGGTTTACTCTTAATTAGATTATATAGTGGGTTGGGTTAGGTTCCATCGTGACTAGTTGGATTTTGGGTTGTGACAACTTGGTATCAGACCTCTAGGTTCATAGGTTCTATGATTCATGAGCAAGTGTCTAGTAGAGTCCTGCAGATCGGTATGATAACGTCCACACCTATCTTCGAGAGGCTACATGGCATTCGGGATAAACTTCCAATATTTCTTTCCTTATCGTGCGTTATTGATTCAGCTTGAAGCACATCTATTTGAATTCCTTCCACTCACTCGTATGCACATATGAGTTCATGGTATTAGTTGTACATCGACAGCTTGTAGATTCCAAGGATGAGGTGCAAGAATATATTTTCTCTGTTTTGGTGATGGGCCAGTCTGGAGGTCGTGAGACCCGATTTGGACCGTAACTTAGGCTCTGTAGTTTCAGTTGTGTGAGCATATGCTTTTGGACTTCTATGTCCAGCGGTGTCCCTATGAGTGGGACTACTGACTCAGTGAGTGGTTGGATGGCTATATAATGAGTAGGATATGACTACGGGATGTGCTAAGATGGTTTGAATGTGACGGGAAAAGTTTTCTTGAGATGTGAAAAGGACTACTGGTTGCTTGATTTCTGTGGATGTGTCATATAATCTTGAGTTATGAAGGTTTTAAGAGATTCTTTCGTGTTATCTCATTTGTGGAACGAAGTTGATTTTCATGTCTTGTTGATGAGTTCAGACTCAGGAACATTAAGTGATTGCATAGTAATTGTGACTGTGAAAGGATATAGAGAGATGTCAGTGTTAGCCTAAGCAGGTGGATTATCACCTACAGGATAATCTACGGATCTGTGATCCTTATGATGTTATGTGGAGGCTTTCTTTTCTACCAGTGGGTATAGGCATTTCCATATGAGTTTGGATTGGTTGAAAAAGGTGACTTGACCGTCACGAGGATGAATGCGAGCATAGTAGATAATTTGAGGTATTATATGGTTTTTGTTACATGAGCATATGGAGGTTTTAGTTGAATCTCACTGCGGCATTATGGCAGTAATAGAGTATGTGCATTGTTAGTTATCGAGCGTTTTGATCTATGGATTTGAGATAAGTGGGGGAGTCTGATATTGATGATTCAATTGCATGGTGGCGTATTGTACTGGCTTGGGTCCGAGGCATACTTGTGAACTGTTTATGACTTGCAGAGACTGGTTTGAGGATGAGTTAATCAAGGAAATTTCTGGATGCATGGTGTATTACACTTTATGTGTATATTGGAATCATGGAATGATTGAGTTGTTATTCGTGAAGGATGTAGTGCACATGGAGTAGGAATTTGCTCGGTTGCATTAAGGCAGGGTCACTTCTTAGGGTGTTTTCGTGCTAATGGGGCACAGGTCGTTCGGCCCGTTTTGATGGTGCAGTTGAGGTTTGAGCAGAGTGGATGACTCTCAAGAAGGTTCTAATGGTTTCAAGATTTATATGTGGAAATTGAGAATTTTTGGATTTGTATATGACTAGAATATGAGATTTACATTGGATGGTGTCGCGACTCGCGGTATTTCTATATCATTATGGATTCTATATTTCAATATTAGGAAGGATGAAATTTCTTTAGATTCACAGAAGGTCTCTTTAGAATGGGTGTCGTTATGGTACTTTTGGGGTACTTAATAGGGAATACAGCGCCTTGTGGGCCTTAGGGAGGTGTAGTTTTATGCTAAGATATCTTGTGGTAAGCTTTGGGTAAGGATCACGGTGTTCTCACAAGGAGAAGTGTTAACTTGAGGGTAATTTAGAAGGAACTCAGAGAAATAGGACAATTTGGTAGTAGGTTGAATCAGCAGGGTAATGGATATGATTGGTTCCTTGGGTACCTATGATGTGGTGAGTCTCTGCAGGCGTTTTCTAGTAATACTCTTGAGCTTTGGAGGCCATCATGATTTGGTTAAGTTAGAGAGGTTCAGTTCCAATGACTTGGTTATGTGCAAATGGGTTCCGAAGTGTCCTCGATGATTTTTGCCACAACTTGAGATGGGTATTATCTACATGTATGAGGGATATGTGGCATGTTGTGATTTTATCCTAGATGGGATCAAGGGGAAGGTTTTCTGACTGACCGACTATGTATTCTATTTGTGACATAGAGTTAATTATGAGATTCTCGTATTTTTCATATGATGGCATGATAAATGCGATGTGTCTTGTGGGATTGATATTTGCACGTACAAGGGGATGGTTCAATTTTAGAGGGAAGGTCATGAATCTTGAACAATATGGACGGTTTCAAATGTTTAGATGAATGCTATTACTACTTGGTATTTCATGAGAAGGGTGCGTATTTCAGAAGGCGCTCTGTGTTTTGACTTACAGATGCTTCATATTTATTGCGGTACTTGTCTGGTTGATTGATTGCTGATGTTCATATTTTTCTATGTGGCGTGGAAGAATTATAGAACTATTCCTCATGGGATGATCGTGTATGAGATATGTGTTAGGCATTCGGGCGGTGGAGTTGAGATTAGCTACGGTGATTTGTGTGTTCCATGGATCGAGAGACTAGAAGTTCTCAGAAGCAGATTATTTTTGTCGTTGTAGATTGTGAAGATGTGGCCAAAGTTAGCTAGATGGTAGTACGTGTTATGGTTAAATCCTTGTGCATTGTTGGAGGGATATTTATCCATTTGGGGATGATCGGAGTTGATTTGGGGCCCATTGAGTTGATTTACTAAAAATTGTTAGTGTTAAAGGGTGAGTCACTCAGTTAGAGTTGAGCTTGTTCTTGTTCTAATATGTTCTATGTGTTACTCTTCTATGCTACAAGGGGTGAGTCACTCAGTTAGAGTTGAAGAATTCAAGGTATACATGTTTGACGTTCGTAGGCCTCGGAGTCACCTTCGAATGTTATCTTTATTGTTGTTTATCTTCAATTCAGAACAGTATTATATTTAGAAATTCTAGTGTATGTCAGTATAGCTTATTACTCCATACTACCGATTTTAAGAAATAAGTAACTATTGGTGATTTGCAGCTATGTATGTCATTTACTAGTTTATGTCGAATGATTAAATTATTCAATTTCTATTATTAACTAAGCATATTTTAGCATTACCTAGTCTTAGGGACTAGGTGCCATCACGACATCCTAAGGTAAGAATTTTGGGTCGTGACAAGTTGGTATTAAAGCTCTATGTTCATAGGTGCTACGAGTCATAAGAAAGTTTAGTTGAGTCTTATGGATCGGTAGAGAGATGTCTGTCCTTATCTTCGAGAGACTACGGAAAAATAATGAAATTCCACTCCTTCCATTCCTTATTGTGAGGAATCGATTCAGCTTGAAGAATATTTTCATATATGATGTTGTGCGCTCGGTATCAACTATGCTCTTATGGTTGATAATGTTGCATATAGGATACGAGGGGGCCATGGATGTTTGATCATTGTCTCAAGGTATTGTCCAGATTAAGGACGCAGGCATGTTGGTAGATCTTTAGCTGTTCAAGTGTGGGATGCAACTGGCTCGTGTATGTGATTTGTGTTGAACGAGCTTATGAAGGTTGGTAATGTGGATTATCGGATGTTCTTCCCTATGACTCTGCACCAAGTGGGAGAGTCTATTATCGCTCATCGGATCGCATGGGCAAGTGTCATATCAGTTTTGGGGTCAGAGGTATATATGCAGTGGAGGGGTTCCCCGGTATTGTACATGACTAAGATCTGAGAATTCTATCGGATGGTGCTGGAACTTGTTTTATATCTTTATCATTACTAAATCTACATTCCAGTATCGGAGATGTTAGAGAAACATCTTCAGACTCTCAGAAGATCTCTTCAGAGTGGATATATCGATTGCAGAATTATTGGGTGCTCCAGAGGAAATACAATGGTTTATGGGCTTTCGGCCAATGTGGTTCATGCTAGCGTCTTCCGCAGTGAGATTTGACTTTGGATGATTGTGTACCGAAAAGGGAAGTGTTGACTGGAAGACAAGTCGAGGAGGATTCGAAGAAATGGGTCAACTCGGTGGTGTAGCGTCAGCATAGCAACACAGGGGACTGGTTCTTTAGGTGTTGTAATGCTTCACCGGCATTCTGTGCATTACTCTTGGGTTTGACGGCCTGCATGACTTGGTTAAGTTAGAGAAGTTCAGTTTTGATGGCTTAATGATGTGGGGACTTCCCTTGAAGGGGTCTTAATAGTGTCGACCACAGCTTAAGCTAGATATCTGCTACCGACATAAGGAATGTGTTGCGTGTTACGATTTTTGCCTAGATGGGGTCATAAGTTCTAGGCATCAGGGATTATTTCAAAAGTTTAGAAGAATGCTAGAATTATTTGATACCACCTAAGAAGGGTGCGCACATAAGAAAGCGCACTGTGCTTTGACTTGCGGATGCCTGACTGGTATTATGGTCCTGGTTGATCAACCGTCGATGTTCAGATTTTGCTAAGTGGCGCAAAGGAATTATGGAAGCATTTCTCGTGGACTGTCGTGTATGATGAGTGTGTTAGTCATATGAGTAGTGTAGTAGGGATCAAATATGGAGATTATGATATTCTAAGGATCTGAAGAGTAAAAAAGATTCTCTGAGGCAGCTTATTCCATGGTTGCGGATGGTGAAGGTATGCTAAGAGGTTAGAGACTGATGGTATGTGCCATAGATATTTTATTATCAGTTTTTAGGAGGCTATCTACCTATTTCGGAAGGATCATAATTGATTTGGAGGCCACTAGTATGCCTAATGAGAATGTGTATTCTACAGGGTCGGATTTGTTTACCCAGTGCAGTTGATGTTATTGGTGGTGTCATTGATTAGAGTTTATATTTCATGTTTGATGTGTTCCATGTGTTACTCTCCTATGCTACACTGAGTTGAGAGACTGTTGACTATTTGCACATATGATGCGGTATTGTTTGGGCTTTGTGGAAGAATTCGAGCGAGATAGCTCCTTGGGTCTTGAATGATTGATTGCGCCTTGGTTATGGTCTTCTTATTTGTGGTGTATATATAGTGTTATATGCTTCTCCATGGATATGGTCATGCTCCTCGTGTGTTTTTTGAATATTACGCATATGGGCTGATTGTGAGACTCATGCCTCGGATATTCCATGTGGACCGGTGTCTGGATCGGTTCACACATCATAGCGGGGTTATGTTGGGATATGATCCTTTGTGCTCATTTCATGTGTTTTGTTTCTCCTTGGTGAGATGGGTTCATAGCATTGTGCTTCGTGGTCATATCTATTGAGCCCGGGTGTCACGCCCCGACCTTGGGGAGTGCGACCGGCGCTCAACCGAGTGGACACTGTCAAGCAAGCATATTAAACACTTTCTACCCAACTCTTCTATGATAAGAGAAGCCATGTATTCATTAACTAAACATTATAAGGACCATATATATATATATATATATATATAAACATTACTAAATCATTTCATTTTGCTACATCATTGTTATGTTTCAAAAAACATACATTTTATGATTGAGTGGAACAAGAGCCCAAAACACAACATAATCCGTTTGACCTTTCTAGCACCCATATACAACCACATAGTGTCTACAGAGCCTCTAAAGATACAAAAAGAGTGTAAAGATAGTGTCGGCAACAAGACCTCGACTATAACTCAAAAGTGGCTACAACATAACAAAAGATATAATACATGACCCTAAAATGAAGTGGGGCTCACTGAGTTTGCTGAGAAGAGGATGCACTATTGCTTGTGATCAACATTGTGTACTATGAAACCACATGCATCCATTTAAAGATGCAGTGCCCCCGGAAAAAGGACTGTTAGTATTGTCAAATAGTACTAGTATGTAAAACTAAAATACTATCTCAATAAATGAATAATAGTACAAGGGAAACAATTAAGAGAGCAATATGAGCTGCAAATAACACTAAAACATCAACTTAAGAATCACATAGATTTTCAAATCAATTTCAGCATTATTAAGTTGGGTGATTCTTAGTGCCAATATGCCATAATCCCCAATACCAACATGTTCTTACAGGGAGTCCGATCTCGGCCCGACCGGCTAAGCCATCTCATTTGAGACATCAACCATATTCACAATTTCATCAACAATAATACCATGTTTTTACACGGAGTCCGATGTTGGCCCGATCGGCTAAGCCATCTCTTTTGAGACATCAACAATATTCAGAATTTAATATTCCTTTCCCATCTTTTCAATACATTGGCACGAGTGGCCCCAAATTATAAAGTTATTCTTGGTGATTGACCGTATTTTACGATTCAAGTTCTTTCCACATTCCAACATTATTATTATCATCAATAACAACGCAGTTCTTCATTCAAGACTTTTGATTTCACATATGCAATTTAGAATTTAAGGCACATAAAGGCTTTTCACACATTTTGGCATAAATTTTTTTAAACAATTTGACTTGAAGTCTAGGAAATTTTAGCACATATTCTAAGTTTTGAAAATTTCCTCGGATGGCGAGATAACATGATGAAAGCATGGGAATACATCTATTTTCAAGCAAGCACATTCAGGATAGAAATTTCTAGGACGTTCAATTTGGGACTTGCATCGATTGCATGAATACCATGTGATTCAATTCTAAGAAGAGGGGTTTAGTCAACATACCTTGCTTGATCTTACCTTAAATTACTACAACGTTCCAAAAATCCTTTCAATCCTAATCTATTTCAAGACATAACAAAATTGAACCCAAATTAGGAAGATATTCATGGTCTCAGCTTATTTGAGTATTTTATCAAACACCATATGAGCAAATTTGATTACAAGATTCTTCCACAAGATTTACTTCACTCCACAATCCAATCTTTACCCATTTGAGCTAAACAACATTCCCACAACCCTTATTAGTACATGCATGTATAAATAATACTCTTACACCCAAGAATCACACTCCTAATTAACCATCTAAAACCCAAATCTGAAATTTAAAACTAGGGTATGGAACCTTACCTCTTAGGTGAAGATCTTGTGATATTTCCTTGTTGGATTTCAAATCTTGGACATGATTTTGATGAACGAAACACTTGAGCTACTTCCTCTCTCTAGAACACTCTCACTTCTCTCTAAAAGTATCAGATATTCCCTTCAATAATGTGCCCTAAGTATTTTTAATCCAAAAAGGGTCGGGATATAACAATAGAAAAATAGATACTCCAAAATTTCGGACCGGACTACAGACCTGGCTAAGAACGTTATATAGAGATCTATAGACCAGGCATTGCAAGATCTATAGCGAGCTATAGACCATGCTTCACAAGGGATATAGGTCTAGTACGCTACAGACCTGGCCTCGCGAGGGATATAGCACGATCTAGCACACTACAGACATGGCCTCGAGAGGGATATAGCACGGTCTAGCGCGCTACAAGCTGGGCGATGCGAGATTGAAAACTTTCAATTCCTCAATGCACTGTTCAACCCAAAAACTCGTACCTTGGCACCATGAAACCTTAAATTACTTAGCAAAATTTTTTCGGTGCCTTACAGCGGGGCAATTATTTCATTTGATCTTCTTTCAATAATTTGGGTACATCCAAGTTTTTTCTTGTTTGGTGCACGAATTACATGGCATGTGGGTATAAATAGGATTGGTGTGCCATGTTGGTAGAGCTGCTTGTATTGTATGGGGTGAGGTTATTTGACCTGGAATGAGTAATATCGAACTTAATAAGGTATGTTGGAAGGATAATGTCACTAGCCAGCTTAGATTTTTTTCTATGGTTCTTGTCGGACAAGAGAGCTCCATGGCTTATTGATATCATGGATGGTTATGAGTTTCTGCGTGTTTCTTTCACCATTGGCAGTGTATGAAGATTTCGAACAAGGTTTTTACTGATAGGAGGTTAGATATCGGTACCAAGTTTGCTATTTGAGAATCTATTATGGTCAGGAGCTATTGTTATGTGTATCTGGGTTATGTGGAATATCATGTGATTATACTTGGAATATGGTTACGGCTTGATGCAACTTGATTAAGACTTATACAACGTGTAGATGCGAGAATCGGTTTATAATGAATTTCAGAAGTTGAATATTGGCTTCTAAGGGTTGTGAGATAAGGTTGAGGTAAAGATCTTAAGTTAGATTGTGTTTTCGGACTTATATAGGTTGAGGTGATTTGGGATCACTCATGGTTATGTGTATAGAAAGTTTATACAGTGATTTGATGGCTTTGGAACGACTCTTGGCACGTTTGAGGACAAACGTATGTTTAGGGAGGGGGGGGGGATGCAACGACCAGACCGGTCGTTTTGAGCTTTAGCGTTCTATTCGGTGGTTTGAGACCTTGAATAGCTTTATATTATGTATTTTGACTTTATTGTACGTCGGTTTCGGTTTTTGAGAGGTTCTGGATTGATTTGGAGAATGATTCTCATTTTAGAAGCTTAAAGTTGAAAGAGTTGACCAAGGTTTCACTTTTGGGTAAACGGACTTGGAATCCGGTTTTGATTATTCCGATAGGTTCGTATGATGATTTTGAACTTGTACATGTATTCGTATTTTTTTTCGAATGTTCCTAGAATAATTCGACACTATTTGTCGAAAGTTGGCAATTTGAAGAACTTAAGAGTTCATAAGTTTGACCAAGAGTTGACTTTGATGTTATTGGACTCCAACTGGTATTCCGAGAGTTTGGATAGGTCTATATATTTGAATTGAAATTGTGTGCAAAGTTTGAAAGTATCCAAATTATTTAAGTGTGACTCATGCACTCTTTTGAAAGAGTAAAGATTTAACAACTTAAGAGAAATTTTATTCGGTTTAGGCCTCGATTCTTCGTTTTGTTCTTCATGTAGGTGTTTTGAGGCTTTGGATAAGTTTGGATGATGTATTTGTACTTGTTGGTATAATTGGATGGGGTCCGTAGGGACTCAGATGTGTTTTGGATCATTGGTTCAGAAACTAACGTGAAAGATTTAAAGTTTGACAATCATCAATATAGGGTCAAGATGACATTTTTTAGATTTTTGAGTGTGCGAGTAGGTTCGTAGCGTGTTTTATAATTGAAATGCATATATGGTTTGTGTCTGGGATGTTCCAAATGAGTTTTGGGGTGCTAAAACGAATATTTTCTTATCGCTAGTTTTTTTCTGGTGTAAATAATTACGACAATGCCATAGAAATTTTCAGCTTTCTTTTAAAGCTTCAAAACATTATATCTCCCTCACTTCAAGGCCAAATTGGGTGTTCAAGAGGCTAACTTATGTGTAATCTCGCAAGGATCGTGTTGGGCTTATCCAACGTGATTTTCGGGATCATCTAGGACCTGAATCAAGCTGGAACAGATGCTGCATTTTTTTATTTCGGAATTTAGTTACTTTTTCTCACAAGGTTTTGGAGCTCAATTTAGTCTATTTTGAAGGGGATTTTCATCTACAAATACTGGGTAAGTGATTCTAATCAATTTTCAACTATATTTCATGAATATACCTTAAATTTTAACATCAAATTTATATATCTTAGATTTTAACATCAAATTTATATATCTTAGGTTTTAACACGAAATTTATGAAAATCAGAGAGGAAAATTGGGAAATTTTGTCAAGTTTTTCAAAAATGAAGAATTGAGTTTTGAGGCTCGATTTGAACACGGATTTGAAAATAAAAGACATATATGGACTGGTGGGGTTAGGGGTAGTCGTAATTTACCTGTGGACTCAAGTTTTGACCGGGCGGGCCAGGGATTGTCTTTTGCTGATTTTTGTGAAAAATGCAAAGATCATAGCTTTATTTATGTAATTAATTTATCTTGCATGAATATATCTTAAATTTTAACATCAAATTTATATATCTTAGATTTTAACATCAAATTTATATATCTTAGGTTTTAACACGAAATTTATGAAAATCAAAGAGGAAAATTGGGAAATTTTGTCAAGTTTTTCAAAAATGAAGATTTGAGTTTTGAGGCTCGATTTGAACACGGATTTGAAAATAAAAGACATATATGGACTGGTGGGGTTAGGGGTAGTCGTAATTTACCTGTGGACCCAAGTTTTGACCGGGCGGGCCAGAGATTGTCTTTTGCTGATTTTTGTGAAAAATGCAAAGATCATAGCTTTATTTATGTAATTAATTTAACATGCATTGTTTGTTGTTATTATTTCATATTTGGTTAGATTTGAGTTGTATGGAAACGAATTTTAGGGGATGAGCTATTTCTGAGGGTTGAGTTGACCTAGTTGAGGTAAGTATCTTGCCTAACTTTGTGTGAAGGTAACTACCCCTTAGGACTTGGGTTGATTGTGTTATATGTGCTATGTGAAAGCCGTGTACGAAAGGGGACGAGTGGGTACACGGGCTATATATGGTATTTGACCGATTTAGGTTAGAAGTCACGATACAAAATCCCTCCAAAGGAGTCGTGATGGCACCTAGTCTCTATACTATGTAAGCCTAACATTAACAGAAATAACATTGATATTCACTAACTTCAACTTAGATAACTCTGAACAATTACAATTTCCAAAATCGGCAGTACAAGTTATAATCCTTCTAGGAGTAGTTATACAAAATGAATACATCACTATTCCAGAACAAAAGGAAACAATGAAAATGATTACAACAGAAGGCGACTCCGAGGCCTGCAAACGTAGTAGCATGTTTACCTTGAGTTTCTACAGCAACGATTAGCACGACCACTATCGACCAAATACCTGGATCTGTACAAAAATATACAGAAGTGTAGTATGAGCACACCACAGCGGTGCCCAGTAAGTATCAAGACTAACCTCGGTGGAGTAGTGACGAGGAACAGTCAAGACACCTACTTGTCAAATAAGTTGAACAGGATATGATAATAAACTATCAAGATAAAGATAACAAAGTAATGTCAATAGCAGGGAGAGATCAAACTACAAACAGTAGAGACAATAAAGGGAAACACGAATGGTAACAAAAGATAACCAAGTAAATTAACAACATAGCTGGGACACAGACAAGTAAAAATGTGCTCAAATAAAGAAGGAAATCTTAACTCATTCAGTCACATCATTTCTAATATAGAATATCGACCATCTCAATCCTCGGTGCCTCATTTCATAAATCTCAATTTCCAAACCTTTAGCACACATGGCACCTTGTGCCTACATATTTCCATCTCACTTTGCACAACAAAATCAACATGCTACCCAGTACATAAGGTGCGTAACCAATGCAATTAAAGATGTTCACATAGTCTCATTTATATAACATAAAATAAATTACATTTTCTAAAACAATTAGGAAATCAGCGAGAAAAGTGTGATGACGTAAAGGGTCATCTTATTATTTAAGATATCATTCCGGACTCATTAGCTTTAAAATATTAATTTTATTCACCTCGATTTGTGTGCGTAGTCTGGCGTGAATCCAAAAAGCCTCTATGTAAAAATATAAGAAATAATAATTTCTAGAGTTAAAATTTTATTTTAGTTGGCTTTGGTCAATATTTTGAGTAAACGGACACGGACCCGTGTTCCAGCGGTCTCGGGAGATCCACAATAATATATGGGACTTGGGCCCGGAATTGAATTCCAAGGTCCCTAGCTTTAGAAATGAATTTTTGAAGAAAATTGTTATACTGAATTTAAAGGAACCATGGAAAAGAATTAATGTTTGAATTAGTTGGTAGCAGGCCCGTATGTTTGTTCCGGAGCCCGTACAGGTTTATTATAATGTTTTAAGTCCTATATGTGAAATTTGGTGGAAATCGAAGTTCATTTGACGTGATTCAGACATCCGATTGAGAAAATAGTAAATTTTAAGTGTTATTGAGAAAATCATGAGTTTTGATGTTAAATTCATAATTTTAGGTGTTATTTTTGTTATTTGGTCGCACAAGCAAGTCCGTATGATGTTTTTAGAGTTGAGTGCATGTTTGGTTTGGAGCCCCGAGGGCTCGGGTGAGTTTTGGATAGGCTACGGGGTGTTTCGGACTTATAAAACTCTATTGTTGTAACTGTTTCTGGTGCACTGACTCATTCTTCTTCGCGATCGTGAAGCTTCTCCAGTGATCACGAAGAGTAAAAAGGATGGGGGTCATTTGTTTTCTACGCGAACGTGTAACCTTAGTCAGGAACACAAAGAACTAGGGGGATTACCCTTCGTGAATGCGACCAGGCTATCGCGAACACGTTGAGTTATGGTCCTAGGGGAGGGGAGCCTCCAATTGTTCCTTGCGAACGCGACCATTGGGCCGTGAACGTGATGGTCATCTGAAGCAAAGCTTCACGAACGCGTTCTATACCTCGTGAATGTGAAGGCTATTGGGTCGTAACTATCCGCGATCGCGACAGGCCCATCGCGAACGCGATGAAGGCCTATCCAGCGATTAAAAATAGAACAGTAACATGGGAATAAGCCATTATTTCATATTTTCAAAACCAAGAAGACCTAGAGGCGATTTTCAATATACAGGTTCTTCCCCAAAGTGTTGGTAAACGATTCTAAACTATTTTCTTTCAATTACCCATTGTTTTTCATCACTTTTCAATCAGAATCAAGGGTTTTCATGGTAGAAATCAAGGGTTTGGGTAGAATTAGGGAATTTTGTAAAATCAGAATTTAGACCTTGAATTTGTTTCCGATTTCAAAACTAACCACATATTCGGGCTTGGGGTGAATGGGTAAATGGAATTTGGTCCGAACCCCGAGTTTGGACCAAGCAGGTCCAGGGTCAGTTTTTAGTTTTTTTTTTGGGAAAACATAGGAAAACCATGATTATGCATTAAAGTTAATTCCTTTAGCAATAATTAATGATATTTAACTAATTATAATTAGATTCGAGTTGGTTGGAAATGAATTCTAAAAGAAAAGTTGTAATTGAGCAGTGAGTGGCCTACGAAATTGAGGTAAGTGTTTGGTCTAACTTTGACTTGAGGGATTATGAATCCACGACTTAAATGCTATGTGAAATTGTATGTGTGTGGTGTATAGGTTAGGTGACGAGTACCTATGCGCCACCAAATTATCTGATTAGCATGTTCCCTTCCCCATTTCCAATTTTTTATATTCATGTCTTAATCATTTCATGATTGTTGATGCTTACATGTCTATTTGTTTTTGTCCACTTGTTTTGTTAGATATTGTTTCAATTATTTGAAAGTATTAATTGTTCCTTAGCTTCATTGTGGTGCATTAATGGTTGAGCTGGTTTTAATGTTTCATGATACATTCCGGTTTGTTTCGCTGTGTAGTAATAATTGGTGAAGTTTCTTAATTGTACAACTTTTCGTTTACATTAATTGAGATATAAATATTGTGAAGTATTTTGATATAAATTTTGAAACCATTACCATAAATGGTGAAATGTGATCGTCTGGAGGTAGCGGGTTGCACGGACATTTTGAGACCTAACGTGTCGTTTGGCGGTTTGAAGCCATGAGCAGCTTCATTCCAGGTATCATGACTTGTAGGCATGCTCGGAATTGAATTTTGGGAAGTCCGGAGTCGAATTGGAAAGAAAGTTCTCATTTTGGAAGCCTTAAGTTGGGAGAATGGACTAAGATAGGATTTTTGAGAAAATGACATAAGAATCAAGATTTGAAGGTTCCAGCAGGTTTGTATGATGATTTCAGAGTTGGGAGTATGTTTGGATCGGGTTTTGGATGACCCGGGAGAGTTTCGACACATGTTGTAGAAGTTAGCATTTTAGAAGAAATTTCATAAGTCTGGGTTGAAGTGCATTTCAATGTTATTGATGCCCGTTTCGGATTCTGAGTCTGGGAATAGCTTCATATGGTGATTCTGGTATTAGGAGCGCGATAGAAAGTAAATTCGGAGGTCCGTAAGTCATTTTGGAGCTATTTGGCTAAAGTAAGAAATTTGAAGTTTTTTTAACAAATCCAGCCGGAAGTGAAAATTATGATATCGGGGTCGGATTCCGAATCTGAAAGTTGGAACAGGTCCATAATGTTGAAACTAACTTGTGTGAAAAATTTGAGGTCAATCGGACGTGATTTGATCGGTTTCGGCATCAAATATAGAAGTTTGAAGTTCTAAGTTTATTAAACTTGAATCGGGTTGCGATTCATGATTTCGATGTTGTTTGATGTGATTTCAAGGCTCGACTAAGTTCTAATGAGGTATTAGGACTGGTTGGTAGGTTTGGTTGAGGTTCCAGGGTCCTCGGGCGTGTTTTCAGATGCTCAACGGGTCGATTCTTGCCTTGTGAGGATTGCTCGTTTTCTTGTGTGAGTGCAACAGATTTTTACTCTAGCGATCGCGTGAGAGGGTCCGCGGTCGAGTGTGGGATGGCATAGAGGAAAATTGGGAGGCCGTTGAGATTGGCTTATGCAATCGCATGCAGGGGAATGCGATCGCCTATTGCAAATTATGTAGGCAGCAAGTTTAACCTTCGCGATCACGAAGGAGTTCCTGCGATCGCATAGAAGGGTCGTCTGGTTAGAGAAGTGTTTTAACAGACGGGATTTGACCATTTCTCTTCATTTTTCTCCTGGTTGGGCGAAATTTGGAGAGTTTCAAGTGGGGATTTTCGTCATCTATGTCAACGTAGGTTGTTTATACTCATTTCAAGTTAAATACAACATTTGTATATAGATTTATTCATGGAAATTAGTAGAAATTTAGGATTTTGAAGCAAGACCTAGAATGTGTATTTTGGATTTTTACACAAATTTGGGCATGAAATTGAAAGATAATTATATAATTGAGTTCGTAAAGTTATGGGTAATCGTTATCTTCGAAAGATTTCGTAATCCGGGCACGTATGTGGGTATTCCCATTTATCGAACTTGGTAAATGAATTTCTGGAAAAGATTTAATTACTATCTTCGCGTCCATTAAAAGAGAATTTTATCACTTCCTTGGGTAATTGTTTTCCTGATAAAAATGTGAATTTATTGTGTGAATGTGTGTATCAATGAGTACCTGAGTCGCATGTATGATTCGCGAGCAGGGTAACTCTATTATTTATATATGACAGCGTCGCATGATCGATTCGCGATTGGGTAATAGATGCATCTATGGTTCGAGCTGTTCGACCCTTCCGCAGTGCACCGTTTACATTTATTGGTTGTTCGAGCCGTTCGACCCTCGGTATTTCTTGCGCATGATATTTGCTGAGTGTTTTCTGAGATTTTCGTAAATGTGGAAGAAGTTGCTATTTCCTATCACTATTTGTTAATTACCTATGATATCCATTCTTAGTGTCATCCTTGATTTTATTAAATTGACCTCTAGCAAGTGTCAAAGTCGACCTCTCGTCACTACCTCTTCGAGGTTAGGCGAGATACTTACTGGATACACGTTATTTTCGTACTCATACTAGACTTGATGTGCATTTTTATTGCACAGGTACATGTATATCTAGTGGCCCCACTTAACGCAATGATGTGGCTGACCTGGAGACTTAGGAGAGCTGCTCCCCTCGAGACGACCCGCAGCCAACAAAGTCTTCCTCGGATGTATTGTAATTTCTTTCCTGTCCCATTTGTATCTTGGACGGTTATTGTATTTCATTTGGTTTTTCTTAGAAACTGCTCGTGCACTTGTGACACCGGGTTATGGTATGACTTTGGGATGTATTTTTCGATTGAATTATTTAAAACATCGTTGTTTACTCGGTAACTTTATTTGATCTTTATATAATGAAATAAAAAGTAATGATTTTCAAAATACTAAAATAGGAATTTAATTAACTAATGAGTGTTGGCTTGACTGAGTGTGGTGTCCGGCGCCATAACGACCTTAATGGATTTGGGGTCGTGACAACGTGGTATCAGAGCACTAGGTTTCCTTAGGTCTCACGAGTCATGAGCAAGTCTAGTAGAGTCTTGCGAATTGGTACGGAGACGTCTGTACTTATCTTCGAGAGGCTACAGGGCTGTTAGGAGAACCTCCCTTCTTGATTCCTCATCGTGCGATTTGATTCCTTTGAGGCTTATGCCTACGTTTCTTCCTATTCAATCTTACACGTCGCGAAGCGCTTTCTATAAATTGAGAATTTGTGGGTTTGTAATGGTGCTACAGATATGGTGCATGAGGTTTTTCCATGAACAGTTGGTTGGGGCTATTGTCGTTGCTCTGCGGAAGGATATTATGTTGTTTCAGCTCGGTAGCTGCACTTCTGAAAGCTTTGAGGTTATGTGCAGATTTGCTATGATGCTTATGATTGGTTATCACACGGCATTGATGTGATGGTAGGATGTTTACCCATACATCGGGGCAATGAATGACTTGAAAGGAGGTCTTCACAGAGCGCGATTCCGAGATTTTAATATTTTATTTCCGGCGGAGGAAAGACAATTGGACTATAAATGACCAGGTTCGGGTTGATAGAGTAATGAGACTGGGTGTTTTTCAAGTGAGGTGGAATCTTCATCTGTGATGTGGCATCATCGTCTTTGATCGAATGAGATGTGCTAAGCTCGCCGGTGCTATAGTTTGTTCGGTTGCATTGGGTCAGAGTAATGTGAAGTAGTATTGAAGAAGCGGCTGTCAGAGATCGTGGTGTGTGGTGGCTCAGGATTGAATAAGCATTTCTAATGCAGGCGGCTCGAGGAAGATGATCTTCAGAGAGTTTTAAGGTTGTGGCGGTTTGCTGGTTTAAGTGTTGGAGAGAACGATATTTATTTGAGGCAACAACTGGGAAGCATACGATGCGGAAAGACATGTGGGAAGTGCCAGGTAATGGTTAAATTTCTAGAAGGCCAGGTGTAAGAAGCGGAAGTCGAGAAGTTGCTTGAAGGAGTGAGTTTGACCAATGTGGGAGAGCGGCAGCATATCATAGGAGTTTTGTGGTAGGATAGATGCACATTTTGAGGAGAAGTTTTGAGCGATTTGAGAATTTTAGTGGAAGGTTATTGGGTCCGCGGGCTTAAGTTTAAATATTGACTATTGGGACAGGAGATGAGATGTAACAAGAAGAATTTACTTGGTATGAAGAAGGATGCGATCTAGCTTGGGATTAGAAGACATTGTCGTGCATCTAGTAGATGTCCATGAGGAGTGCACGGACTGGTAAAGTTAGTAAATGAGAACGGGCGTAGGATGGGGTATTGATGTCATAGAGATTGTGTAATGCAGCGTCGCTGGAGGATGCCGGTTGGTAATTTTTGCAGGTGGGTTATCTTCAGTGAGAAAGATCAGTGGTTGCGTGGTTGGCTTTTACTGACTATTAAGCAAGGGGTGAAATATGAGAATGTGGTTAATGACTCAGAGTTCTTGTGAAATGCTAAAAAAAGGATTTAGAGGAGTTTGACGGGTTGGTTGTGAAAGATCACATCACCAATAAAGAAAGGATTTTGGTGGGTTCAAGATTTGTGTAATAACGACTTCAGGCTAAGTGGGAGTGTTTCACCGCCTACGATTGGGTTGCATGGTTATCTACTGCTGAAAATTATGGTTATCAGCGTATGAGTGGGTTACTACAGCTAAGGGAAGAAGACATGAGTAGTAATTGAGCATAGGATTTGATAAATGTGTGCAAAGGTTGGCCTTATGGAATCAGGTTTAGGTTTTGGAGAGATTCAGGATTTGTGCTTGGCACAAAGGTAATTTGCAAGGGAAGTGATTCAGTCGGGTGCTTATTCGAGATGGGTGTTTGGGTACCAACGAAGCTGTGGAGTTGATTATATTCGGGACCAAGCCAGAGTGGGTGAATCTCAATAGTAGTCCTAGTAGATTTAAAGGTTAGAATGTGGTGTCTAAGGATTTCAAGCCTACGATATGGTTAAGAATAGAGCTTCGCAGCATAATTTTGAAGAAGAGAATATGGGTGGACTGTTCTATGTTATCTTCGGCGTGCATAGTAGCATTTGGAGTCGATGGGTATCTCTTTATGTGAATTTTATGTGTGGATCAGGTGGCACGCCGCCACGAGTATGTTATTTGGATCGGGTTGCATGCCGCAACAGTGTGATGTTGAGTACGGTTCCCTATATTTATTTTTCTTGTATTTTTACTTCCTATTTTCTGAGGAAAGTTCATATTAGTTGTGTGAGTCGAGTAGTTCCTTCTTGAGTCATTTCCTTATGTATCATGTTCGAGTTGTGGCCTATTGGTACATTGTGGTATCATGTGAGACTGTTGCTCATGTCTGGGGTGACTTGTTGTCTGAGCAGTTCATATTGGGTGAGACGATATTATTGAATCAGGGATTAGTGCAATAAGATTATGTGAAATATATTAACGGAAAAATACCATTATTTTGTTTGTAATAAGGTGATGATTCTTGTCAAGAGAAGAGATTCAATAATTTGTTGACTCTGCAGTTGGTTATCAATTTCTACACATCTCCTCCGTCGTGGTGGTACCGTAAGCGTTATAGCAGGACTTATATATATGTGGCATGAAGTGCACTGGGAGAATCAGATTCGTGGAATTTTCTTGACTATTAAGATCAGGGAACGTCATTATGGTTAGATGATGAATTATACGGTGAATGGTGCTAATTCAGCGAAGGCATGCAATCATATTCTGGTACCTCGCGTACTGATTAATTCGGTGTTCATATATTGGAAATAGGTTTGGCAGAGAATTTCGGGTGTTGGAACTGGGTTCCGAGCTGATTGTATGGATAATAGAGAATATCTTCAGCTTTGTTCGAGCAAATGTACTCAACTCGGTGGTTCTAGCATGGGCAAGTGCACGGGGTGTTAAACAGTTATTTCAGACAACTCCAGAGCAGTTCTTAGCACGTTCGAAGACGAACGTTTATTTAAGTGGGAGAGAATGTAACGACCCGACCAGTCATTTTGAGGTCTAACACGTCGCTTGGCGGTTTGAGTCCATGAGCAGCTTCATTCCAGGTATTATGACTTGTAGGCATGGTCAGAATTGAATTTGGGGAAGTTCTGAGTCGAATTGGAAAGAAAGTTCTCATTTCGGAAACCTTAAGTTGGGAGAATTGACCGAGATAGTATTTTTGAGTAAATGACCTCAGAATCAGGATTTGTTCCAGCAGGTTCGTATGATGATTTCAGACTTAGGCGTATATTCGGATCGGGTTTGGATGACCCGGGAGCATTTCGACACATATTGTAGAAGTTAGCATTTTAGAAGAAATTTCATAAGTTTGGGTTAAAGTGAATTTTAGTGCTATTGATGTCCATTTGGGATTTTGATTCTGGGAATAGCTCCATATGGTGATTCTGGTGTTAGGATCGCGATCGAAAGTGAATTCGGAGGTCTGTAGGTCAGTTTGGAGCTATTTGGCTAACGTAAGAAATTTGAAGTTTTTTTAAGAAATTCGACCAGAAGTGGAAATTTTGATAATCGGGGTCGGATTCCGATTCCAAAAGTTGGAACAGGTCTGCAATGTTGAAAGTGACTTGTGTGCAAAATTTGAGGTCGATCGTACGTGATTTGATAGGTTTCGGCATTGAATATAGAAGTTGAAGTTCTTAGTTCATTAAGCTTGAATGAGGTTGCGATTCGTGATTTTAATGTTGTTTGATATGATTTCAAGTCTCGACTAAGTTTGAATGAGGTATTAGAACTGGTTGGTAATTTGGTTGAGGTACCGGGGGCCTCGTGCTTGTTTTCGGATGCTCAATGGGTCGATTCATGCCTTGTGAGGATTGCTGGTTTTTTGGTGTGAGTGCAGCAGATTTTTACTCTATGCGATCGCGTGAAAGGGTCCGCGATTGCATAATGAAAATTTTGAGGATGCTGGTTTTGGCTTATGTGAACACAGGGAATAGTGTGTGATCGCATAGAGGAAAATTGGGAGGCCGCTGAGATTGGCTTATGCGATCGCATGGAGGGGAGTGCGATCGCATAGTGAAAATTATGGAAGGGACGTGTGGTTAGTGAAGTGTTTTAATAGACGGGATTTGGCCATTTCTCTTCATTTTTCTCTTGGTTGGGCGATTTTTGGAGAGCTTCAAGTGGGGATTTTTGTCATCTATGTCAAGGTAGGTTGTTTCTACTCATTTCAAGTTAAATACAAGATTTGTATATAGATTTGGTCATGGAAATTACTTGAAATTTGGGATTTTGAAGAAAGATCTAGAATGTGTATTTTTGGATTTTGACAACGAATTTGGGCATGAAATTGAAAGAGAATTATATAATTGAGTTCGTAAAGTTATGGGTAATCTTTATCTTCGAAAATTTTTGGAATTCAGGCACGTGGGCCCGAGGGTAATTTTGTCAACTTTCCGAGCGGAGGTGGGAATTTATATAAATTGAATTGTTATAAGTATTAGAGTATATTTTCATTGGTTTGCCCATTATTTGGATAGATTTTGGGCGTGGTGCATCAATTTGAGTCACCGGAAGGGCTTGGAAGCTGTTTATGAATCTTCGGAGCGAGGTAAGTCTCTTTTATAACCTTGTAAGAGGGAATTGTCCCCATAAGTGAAATAATTAAATATGTGCTACTATTTGTGGGGGCTACGTACGCACGAGGTGACGGGAGTCCGTGCGTAGCTACTATTATGCTTATGTCCGGGTAGTCTAGGACCCAAAAGCATGTTTTATTTGCCATACTTAGAACTTTATTGATGAATTTGGAAATGATTAAACCTCATCGAACTTGGTAAATGAATTTCTAGAAACTATTTAAATACTATCTTCACGTCCATTAAAAGAGAATTTTATTACTTCCTTGGGTAATTGTGTTTTGGATAAAAAATGTGAATTTATTGTGTGAATGTGTGTATCTATGAGTACCTGAGTCGCATGTATGATTCGTGAGTAGGGTAACACTATTATTTATATATGACTGCGTTGCATGATCGATTCGCGAGCTGGGTAATAGATGCCTCTATGGTTCGAGCTGTTCGACCTTTTGGTAGGGCATACTTTACATTTATCGTTGGTTCGAGTCGTTCGGCCCTCGGAATTTCTTGCGCATGACATTTGCTGAGTACTTTCTGGATTTTTAACTGTTTACTGGCCTTGAATTATAAGTTGGCAACTGAAATGATGAAGATTTAAAGTTCGTAAATGTGGAAGAAGTTGTTATTTCCTATAACTATTTCTTAATTACCTATGATATCCATGATTACTGCCACCCTTGATTTTATTAAATTGACCTCTAGCAAGTGTCAAATTCGACCACTCATCACTACCTCTTCGAGGTTAGGCGGGATACTTACTGGGTACACGTTGTTTTCGTACTCATACTACACTTGTTGTGCATTTTTATTGCATAGGTACATGTATATCTAGTGGCCCCGCTTGATGAGTGTTGGCTTACCTGACTGTCGTGTCTGACGCCATCACGACCTTAATGGATTTTGGGTCGTGACATGTTTTATTTAATTCAAAACATATATATATATATATATATATTTTCTTTCAGCCAAATACTTGTAGTAATATTTAGTATTTCGTGAATTGTCACTCCAAACCGTGGGTAGATAGATGTTAGTATTAGTTTCGTGGCATCACTTTATTTCTCTACAAATTATTTTGATATCATTTATTGGATAATATTGGTCCTCGTATTATGTTTTAATTTATTCAAATGTTGAATCCCTCAAAAATTGGCTTGCCTAGGAATCACGGTGTTAGGCACCATCACGATTCCGAGGGTTGGGAATTTGGGTCGTGACAAGTTGGTATCAGAGCACTTGGTTGCCTAGGTCTCACAATTCATGGACAAGCTTAATAGAGTTTAAGGGATCGGTAGGGAGACGTTTGTAATTATCTCCCAGAGGCTATAAAGTTAGGAACAAGGTCACTTTATTTCTACTATGCCGTGCGATTCTTACAATCCCAAATACTGATTAAACTCTTCTATTCTCTCGCAGATGGCGAGAACACTACCTCCTCTTCCGCTGACCAGAGGCCGAAGCCGTGCCAGAAGCCGCAGGGGCAGGACTCAGCCCAGTGCTCAGGCAGCAGCTCCAGCTGCGGAGCTCCAGATAGAGCTTGATGAGGGGGCTCCTGCTCAGACCGTTCCGGCGGGACCAGCTC
Source organism: Nicotiana knightiana (assembly GCA_005239525.1). Classification (NCBI taxonomy): domain Eukaryota; kingdom Viridiplantae; phylum Streptophyta; class Magnoliopsida; order Solanales; family Solanaceae; genus Nicotiana; species Nicotiana knightiana. Next base: position 28,107 of record MDKJ01220810.1, read on the forward strand.
AGATCCCAGAGGGGTTTATTGCTACCTCGTAGCTTTAGGATGCTTCGGTCCAACTAGTGGGCCTTATGGATAGTGTAGCTCAGATTGGCGCATTCCCCGTAGTAGCAGCCGTATCTCAAGCTGGAGGAGTACCACACAATGGGGCGGGTGATTTGTGTGGTGACCAATTTTCGCATGCAGTAGTTATAGAAGGACCATGTTCTTCTATGTGTTCCAACTATTACAGTTTGCAGAATAATAATTGTAGAAAATAAAGGAACACAACAATTTTACGTGGAAAACACCTGGCTCAAAAGGTGAAAAAACCACGACCTACTTCATTTTCCCAAACACTTCACTAAATCAATGAGCCAAACCTCATTTACAAAATAAACTCTTTTGTAAACCTAAAGACTAACTGTAATCCCCTTGTGGCAAACTAGCCTCTAGCTATTTGCGACAACCTTCAAGTTAACTCTAACTTGAATACTCAGTACTTATTACAAATACTTCTAGATAAAGCTGAAAGATACACTTTGTAATCACCTACTACAAATAAACTAGACTAAAAGACAACACATGGAACTGGTTCTTCTAGCTGGTTCAAGTAGCTTCAGAATCGCACAGGAAATTCTCACACGAACTGCTTTCAAAATAGCTTTGGTAAATTTGTTCTCAATTCTTGTTTTGCTTCTATGTTTGTGCACACCTGTTCAATAAGAGAACTTGACAATATATAGGATCAGTAGAAAAGGAGATATACTAGAATTCGGATGCAACTCTTCCTTGGTGGAAGAGTTCTAGTTGATCTCAACTCCCTAAATCCTCTTTTATCTTGATTTTGTCCTTACTGAATAAGGAGTTTATCTCCCTATCAATTTGCGACCTTTTCGATCAGGAGATATATCTTCAGATCACTAATTGTGTTTATCTCCTGTTTGTGATCACCTCACGTGCCATTACCTCTGCATGTCTTTGTCTCTAATGATGGACCAGGTTCAACTCTGAGTTCATTTGTCAATATTAAAAACCATTCAACTTCTTGTTCCAACAAATTCCCCCTTTTTGATGATGACAAACTCTGTGCTTAGGCCTGTAATCACTTTAATCCAACATTGACACTTTTTTATAGTATTAAGCATTTATCATAAAGAACCAGGTTCATTAGGTTATAAATATCAAAATTTTCAAATAACACATCTTCCCCCTTTTGGCATCATCAAAAAGTTGCAAGGTGTTAGAATTACCAGATTTATATAACTACTCATAGCCACTGAGGCAACTTCAAGTGCAAACATGGATTAATCATCAATAGTAAACCAAGGATGTAAAATATCAAGGAAAGTGAGACAAAATGGGTAATAGCAGAAACAACACAATTCATTAATAAGAGAATTGTGCAGGCAATAAACACACAAAGAAATAAAAGCAGTTACAGTCATGAGCAAAAGATAGCACAAAAAATCCCGAACTGGGTCATAGAGGGGTGAGGGACGGCACTGGACACCTAAGGTTGGGAAGGGGTAGAGGTTGGGTTCTTTGCTTGGAGACGAGAGAGCATCTTCTCCTTTTCATTTGCCAGTTCAGCTCTAAGAGCATCCCGCTCATCCTCAACCGATGTAAGGCGGGTCTTCAGGCAAAGGATTTCAGCATCCTTAACCCCACCTTCATGCACAAGCGCCATGACCTTGCTATTCACAAGCGTTTTAAGCGATATGGTTATTTGAGTTGTCATCGGTTTTCCTTATTTGAGATTATTTACATCTCATTGATGTTTTGATTATGTTTTTTCTTTATTACTCGCTTACTACTTGATGCCATTTGTAGTTTTATTACTTCATTGTTGGTTGTAATTCAATAATCTTTCTGATGTTAGTCTTCCATTGATGTTCTTTCCATTGTTAGCTTTATATTATATCTTGCACTAGTTTTTATGGCTAGTAGGTGTCTTGACCTAGCCTATTCACTACTCTGCCGTGGTTACGCTTGATACTTACTGGGTGTTGTTGTGGTGTACTCATGCTACGCTTCTGCGGGCCTCGGAGTCACCTTTGGATATTATCCTTGCTGCTATTTATCTTCAATTCAGAACGGTATTGTATTTTAAAATTCTAGTGTATGTCACTAGAGCTCATGACTCCGTACTACCGGTTTTGAAAAATATATAACTATTGGTCATTTGCAGCTATGTATGTCATTTACTAGTTTATGTTAATGATTAAATAGTTTGATTCTATTATTAACTCGGCATGTGTTCGGCTTACCTACTCTTAGGAAGAGTTTCTTTTTGAATTAGGCCTCTTAGTAGATAATTACAAATTATCATGCTAATATTTGTAAGATCCTATATAGCTTTGTTTTAACTGCTCTATAATTTCTTTGGGATATTTTTCTGGAATTGGAAATGTTGCTTGATGTTTCATGAGTTCCATGTCATCATCGCTCCTAGTATAAAATATCTCATTGTATTCATCTTATTCCCTAATGGTTGATTTTTCAAAACCAAGATTTCTTCTTTTTTAATTAATTCAATCTTTGAATAAGAGGTAAATATCTAAGCGGACCTCCATTAATAAATGTCTATGATCTTCGATTTGAAATGTTGCCGTGGTAATAGGATATTTTTCTGGAATTGGCAATGATGCTATTGATGATGCTTGAATACCCATTATATCTCGGGACATTATTGAAAGTGTTGGAAAAGCCTTGCAACGGTCCCTCCACCATGCCAAATTTATTCGTTTCCTTTTTCATCTTTAATACATTTCGATCGTAAGAATCAAGTTCATCATCAATAGAGGAATCAAGACCTATTATATCCTCCGTACCTTACCATGCATATTCTACTCTAGCCTTAGAAGTAGTAGGAGCATTTTCACGACCGCAAATCCTAAGCCGACCGTGATGGCGCCTATCATGGAATTAAGCTAGCCAACCATTTCACATCATCAATATATCCCATAAATTTCCCAAAACTTTAGCATATTTTAAAAATATCATAAAGAGATAAAACAAATACACACACTTCCCCAAAACCTGGAGTCAAGTGTCAGGAGAATCTAAGACTGAAAATACAATGTACAGCAGTGACTTGCTACAACAAAGTCTGAGGTACAAAAGACCAAAAGAAACTATAATCTGAGGGAAGGAAAGGAGGTGAGCTGGGGACGCTGAGCAGCTACCTCAATCCTCGAACAACTCAAAGCTCGTCTGGAAATCAACTAGTGGGATGGTCCGGTACTTGGATTTGCACACAGGGGTGCAGGGAATAACATGAGTACGCCAAGTCAGTAAGTAATAAATGTAACTGAAAACTTGAGTGTAGTGACGAGCCATTTAAATCATGTAAATCCATATAATGAATAACAATGGAAATGAATAAATCAAGTCAGAAATCTACAATTCTGAATATTTCATAAAACTCCGGTTTCCATTTAGAAATCTCGTATGAAAAGTTTTGTCCAACATTTATAATCAGAGGCTCAGTGTAAAGAAAAGTGAAAAACAACATTTTCATTAAATGTAAGACCCTCGGGCACAATATCACTCACAATAAATCCTCTCGGGCAAGACTCTCAGTCAATCGTGACTCCACTATCAGTATCTCATGTTCTCACTTAACACTCGTACTCAGTAAGTACCATGAACACACACAACTGCATTTATACATACATATATATATTTATACCTCTGCAGCGTGCAACCCGATCCATATAATATCCGATTGCGCTCACTGGGGGTGTACAGACTCCTGGAGAGGCTCCTTCAGCCTAAGCTCTATATCTGATGAGGCGTGCAACCCGATCCAATATGTATACTGCTGCGGCTTGCAGCCCGATCCATATATATAACATATACTGTTGCGGCGTGCAGCCCGATCCATATATATATATATATATATATAATCTATATTGCTACAGCGTGTAGCCTGACCCACATATAATATATAACACTTATATTGCTGCGGCGTGCAGCCCGTCCCATAACTATCCTCACATACCCGGCTCTCGGTCTGACTCAGTCACCCACACAAGCCACTTGGGCAATTTATCTTGACTTACGGGACTCGGCCCAAAATATTTTTCAGAGTTCTCAAAGCAGTGTGATAACAGTGAAAATAATAACATGTAGGAAACAAAGACTGAGTTCACAATTTACTAACAGGATAGTGGTAGGATAGGGTAAAAGTACCCCGTGAGGGTCTAAACAGGTCGGCACAAGGCCCCAAACATGGCTCACAACCCATAAACAAGTATAAACTTCTGAAAGACAGGATATCGTAAGGTTTCAAATCGAATACGCGGCTTAATAGTCGCTATGGGACGGACCAAGTCACAATCCCTATTGGTGCACGCCCCCACGCTCGTCACCTAGAATGTGCGTCACCTCATTTATCAACACAATAACAAATAACGGGGTGTCATACTCTCAGGTTTAGAGTTATAATTGTTACTTACCTCAAACAGCCCAAAAGCTATTCCGCGATGCGCTTGCCCCTTGAATTGGCTCCCAAATGCTCCGAATCTAACCAATACCGGATTATCATCATCAATATACGCTAATGGAACAAACCCAATCGAAAGATACCAATTTTAACACAATTCTCGAAATTCGGCCAAACCCAAGCCCCGAGCCCACGTCTCGGAATTCGATAATCTTAACATCACTAGAAACATCTTCCTCCCACGATTCTATACATACCAAGAACAATATAATCGGACCACAATTGCCCACTCAAATCCTCAAAAGAAAATTCCAAATTCCATGCACATATCTTCCCTAAATTTGGGTTTAAATTCAACAATTTTCCAGTTTAATTACTTAGAAAACGATATAGAAACGATTTATGAAGTTGGAAACCTTACCTCCAAGTAACCCCCTTTGATTTCTTCTTCAAACCCTCTCAAATAGCTCTCACCTCGTTTATCAATGGGGGAAAGTGGTGAAAATTTCGCAATAAAGGGCTTTAAAACATTCTGCCCAGCACTTTAAATCCTTTCAGTGCGATCGCGACTCAAGCCACACGACCGCGATGCACATCCAAGACCACCCTACGCGATCGTACACCAACACACGTGATCGCATAGAAAAAATGTCCATCCCACACATGCGCCCCAGAACCTCTATGTGATCGCACCAAAAGCCCACGTGATCGCACTGCCTCACCCGACCAACCTATGAGATCGTAGTCCAGACCACGCGATCGCATAGAACAAATTGCCTGGCCCACTCTTTTACTCTATGCGATCGCAGATGGATCCACGTGATCGCAGTGAAGAATTCACTGCTGCTAAAACACCATAAAACATCAGACTTCTTAAGGCCAAAAACTGCCCGTTTAAGCATCCGAAATACACTGAGGCCCCGGGGAACTCAACCAATCCTACCAAGACAACCATAACATCATTGAAACTTAGTCAAGCCTTTGAAACACCAAAAATAACAGGAAAATACAAAAATTACATCAAATTCAAGCCTATGAACTTTAGAACTTCTAAATTTCACCAATGACGCTGAAACAACCAAAACACGTCCAATTGACCTGAAATTTTGCACACATATCTAAAATGAAATTACAAACATGCCCCAACTTCCAGAATCCCATTCCGACCCCGATAGCCTATTTTTCATCGCCGGCCGAAAATCGCCTAAAACTAACATTCGCCAATTCAAGCCTAATTCTACACCAGACATCAAAAATTCATTACGAACACACTCCTAAGTCCCAAATCACCTAACGAAGCTATCCAAGCCAAAAAATCCGCATTCTGAGGTCGTTTACCAATAAGTCAGCTCCCAGTTGACTTTTTTAACTATTAAGCTAATTTAAGAGACTAAGTGTCTCAATTCTCACCACGACCACTCTGAACCCAAACCATCCGACCCAACACAACATAAACAGGCTAAGAAATATAACTTAAAGCAGAAATAGGGGAAACAGGGCCAATCTCACAAAACGACCGGTCGGGTCGTTACATTCTCCCCCTCTTAAACTAACGTTCGTCCTTAAATGGGTCTAGAAACATACCTGGAGTCTCGAATAAGTGAGGATATTTGTCTCGCATCTCCGTCTCGGTCTCCAGGTGGCGTCCTCCACCGACTTCCCTCTCTACTGAACCTTCACTGAAGCTTTATCCTTAGACCTCAACCGTCTGACCTGACGACCAAAAATAGCCATTGGCTCTACCTCATACGACATATCACCCTCGAGCTGAACCGTGCTGAAGTCCACAACATGAGACGGGTCACCAACATACTTACGGAGTATCGAAACATGGAAAACCGGATGAATACTCGACAAGCTGGGAGGCAAGGCAAGTCTATAAGCCACCTCCCCAATCCTTTGAAGCACCTTAAATGGCCCAATGAACCTAGGACTCAACTTTCCCCTCTTCCCGAACCGCATATCCCCAACCATGAAAGACACATCTCGGACCTTCCGGTCCGCATAACTCTTCTGCCTAGACTGCGTCGTGCGAAGCCGCTCCTGAATCAACTTCGCCATCGCTAACGCATCTTGAACCAAGTTTGTGCCCAATAGCCTAGCCTCGCCAGGCTCAAACCAACCAACCAGAGATCTGCACCTCTTACCATATAAAGCCTCATACAGATCCATCTGGATACTCAACTGATAAATATTATTATATGTAAACTCCGCGAGTGGTAGAAACTGGTCCCATAAACCCCCAAAATCAATGACACATATGTGCAACATATCCTCCAAAAACTGAATAGTACGCTCCGACTGCCCGTTGGTCTGAGGATGAAAAGTTGTGCTCAACTCGACCTGAGTACCCAACTCTCTCTGTACGGCTCTCCAAAACTGAGATGTGAACTGAGTACCTCTGTCAGAAATGATAGAAACTGGAACCCCATGCAATCGGACAATCTCCCTGATATAAATCTCAGCTAACCGCTCTGAAGAATAAGTAGTAGCAATAGGAATGAAGTGCACATACTTGATCAGCTGATCCATAATAACTCATATAGCATCAAACCTCCTTGAAGCCCATGGGAGTCCAACTACGACGTACATGGTGATTCGCTCCCACTTCCACTCTGGAATATCAAATTTCTAAAGCAATCCGCCTGGCCTCTGGTGCTCATACTTGACCTGCTGGAAGTTGAGACACCGAGCCACAAACTCAATAATATGTCTCTTCATCCGCCTCCACCAATAATGTTATCTCAGATCCTGATACATCTTCGCGGCACCGATGGATGGAATACTGCGAATTGTGGGCCTCAACTAGAATCAAATCTCGAAGCCCATCTACATTGGGCACGTAAATCCGTCCTTACATCCTCATGACCCTATCATCACCAATAACCACATCCCTGGTACCACCATGACGGACCTTGTGTTGAAGAACAAGCATGTTTGGATCTTCATACTGGCGTGCTCTAATCTGATCATAAAGAGAAGACCTGTAGGCTGCCCAAGCCAATACCCGTGGAGGCGCCAATAGATCCAATATCACCAACTGACCTGCTAAAGCCTGAACATCAAGTGCTAATAAATTCTCTACTACTGGAAGGTAGGCTACACTCCCTACACTCTCCGCTCTGCGACTCAGGGCATCGGCCACTATATTGGCCTTCCCCGGATGATATAAAATAGTGAGGTCATAATCCTTGAGAAGCTCCAACCACCTCCTCTGATGCAAATTCAGATCCTACTGCTTAAGCAGATGCTGGAAACTACGGTGATCAGTGAAAATCTCACAATGCACTTCATCGAAATAATGAAGCCAAATCTTCAAGGCATGAACAATAGCTTCTAGCTCAAGATCGTGCACTGGATAATTCTTCTCGTGCACCTTCAACTGTCAAGACGCATAGGCAATCACCCTACCGTCTTGCATCAAAATCGCTCCAAGGCAAACTCTCGAGGCATCACAGTAAACTGTATAAGAACCTGAACCCGTAGGCAAAATCAATACCGGAGTTGTAGTCAAAGCTGACTTGAGCTTCTGAATGCTCTCCTCTCACTCCTCAATGCATCTGGTCATAGGTGCTACAATAGATGAAAATCCCTCTACGAAACGGCGGTAGTATCCTGCCAAACCAAGGAAACTGTGAACCTCAGTAGCCGATGACGGTCTAGGCCAACTCTACACCGCCTCTACCTTCTTCGGATCAACCTGAATACCCTCACTGGACACCACGTGCCCCAAGAATTCTACTGAATAAAGCCAGAACTCACACTTCAAATATTTTGCTTACAACCTCTTCTCTCTCAAGGTCTGAAGCACAACTCTCAAATGCTACTCATGATCCTCCCGAGATTGGGAATACACCACGATATCATCAATGAACACGATGACGAAAGAATCCAAGTAAGGCCGGAATACACTGTGCATCAGATGCGTAAAGGCTGCTGCGGCATTGGTCAGCACGAATGACATAACCAGAAACTCATAATGACCATATCTAGTCCTAAAAGCAGTCATCGGGATCTGGCCCCTGAATTTTCAACTAATGATAGCCGGAATGCAAGTCAATCTTAGAAAACACTCTAGCAACCTGCAACTGATCAAACAAGTCATCTATACAAGGCAAGGGATACCGGTTCTTCACCTTAACTCTGTTCAGCTGCCGATAATCAATACACATACGCATAGAACCATCCTTCTTCTTTACAAAACACACTAATGCACCCCAAGGTGACACACTAGCGCCGAATGAACCCCTTCTCTAGGAGTTCTTGAAGTTGCTCCTTTAATTATTTTAGCTCCACTAGTGCCATACGATAAGGTGGAACATGAATAGGCTGAGTGCCTGGCACCAGGTCCATACCAAAATCAATGTCCCTGTTAGGCGGCATACCCGGCAGGTCTGCAGGAAACACGTCCAGAAAGTCACAGACCACAGGAACCGAATCAATAGCGGGAGTCTCACCACTGACATCCCTCATAAAATCCAGATACGATAAATACCCCTTCTCAACCATACGCTAAGCCTTCAGGTAGGAAATCACCCTACTAGGCACATAATCAGAAGAACCTCTCCACTCAACACTCGGACATCCAGGCAAAGCTAAGCTAATGGTCTTAGAATGACAATCAAGAACGGCAGGACATGGAGATAACCAGTACATTCCCAATATCACATCAAAATCAACCATTCTGAGTAACAGTAGGTCCACTCGGGTCTCCAGATCCCCAATATATATCACACACGGTCCACAACACCAGTATCGCCCACCGGAGTTGATACACGAATATATGTGACTAAAGACTCAGGGGGTCATATCCAGAAAATGAGCACAATATGAAGAAAAATAGGAATATGTAGAACTAGGATCAAATAAATCCAAAGCATCTCGGCAACAGACTGAGACAATACCTGCGATCAATGCATCGGAGGCCATAGCATCTGGCTTGGCTGGAAAGGCATAGATATGGGCCTGACCTCCACATGGAAAGGAGAACCATGCATTGAAGACACCTGAATTGATTGTGCTCGAGCTGTACTTTGGGCTGGAAGGGCACTGAATGAAGAATGGCCTGGCTGAAAACAGTGGGGACCATGCCCCGTAGATGCACCACTATAGCTAGGCGGCCTGGCTGAGGAGGCCTGAATGAATGGCCCCTGTTATGCTGAAACTACCCCCTAGAAGGAGCACCACTATAACCACCCAATCCACGAGACATCTTGGCCTCCCTCTCTACCCAATCCTGGCGGCGAGCCGACTCAATATCTCTAGCAATATCAACAACCTGCTCGAATGTAGCATCTGATACTCTCTCCCGGGTCATGAAAAGGCGGAGTTGATAAGTAAGGCCATCTATAAACCTCCTAATCCTCTCCCTATCAGTAGGGACCAACTAGGTGCCATGACAAGCCAACTCCGAAAACCACATCTCATACTGCATCACTGATAGCTCCCCCTGTCGCAGCTGCTTAAAATGCATGCGCTTCTCCTCCCTATGTGACTGGGGTACATATTTCTCCAAAAAGATAGTGGAGAACTGCTGCCAGGTGAGGGTCGCTGAACCAATAGTCCTACGCCTCTCAAAAGACTCCCACCAAGTGAAAGGAGCACCAAAAAACTGAAATGAAGGAAATGAGACCGCATTGGTCTCCAAAATCCTGGCAGTACGCAGCATCCTCTGACACTTATCTAGAAAACCCTAGGCATCCTCGCCCTCCGGACCACTGAATGTCGGAGGTTGTAGTCTGCTAAATCTCTCTAGTCTACGATGCTCGTCCTCTTGCATAGCTGGAACCACGAAGTCCCGTACTGGAGCAACTGGCTGGGCTGGAATCGCCCCCGGTGTCGGCTGGCCCAGAGTAGCCTACTTAAGTGTCCGGGCAACTGGAGTCTTGTTGTCTCCCCCGACCTGATAGGTAGCGGTAACTGCCTAAGCAAGGGTGGTACACACCGTCAAGATCTGGGCCAAGGTAACCTAAAGACCTTGAATAACAATAGGTACTGCCGGTGCCTGAGCCTGTCCTGCTGGAGTATCTGTGGCGGGAACCTGATTCTGAACAGTAGGGGGATCAACTAATACTGTCGTGGCTGCCGCACGGGCTGGCCCCTACCTCTACCACGACCTCGACCCTTCGCTGGTCTAGCTGGTGGCTGATCGCCCTGATCGGTGGCGCGAGTCCTCACCGTCTGTGAGAGAATGAAACAATAGAATTTTAGATTTCCAGAATCAACAAAATAGTACGATAGAATTTAAAAAAATGAGATTTTTCGTAAGGGTTCTATAGCCTCTCGAAGATAGGTACAGGCGTCTCCATACGGATCCGCAAGACTCTACTAAACCTGCTCATGGCCGTTGAGTCCTATGTAACCTAGTCTCTGATACAACCTTGTCACGACCCCAAATCCTAAGCCGACCATGATGGCGCCTATCATGGAACTAGGCTAGCCAACCATTTCAGATTATGAATATATCCCATAAATTTGTCCAAACTTTAGCAGATTTTAAATATATCAGGAAGAGATAAAACAAATACACACACTTCCCCAAAACCTGGAGTCAACTTTCATGAGAATCTAAGACTGAAAATACAATGTACAACAGTGTCTTGCTACAACAAAGTCTGAGGTACAAAAGACCAAAAGAAACTATAATTTGAGGGAAGGAAAGGAGGTGAGCTGGGGATGCTGAGCAGCTACCTCAATCCTCGAACAACTCCAAGCTCGTCTAGAAATCAACTAGTGGGATGGTCCGGTACCTGGATTTGCACACAGGGGTGGAGGGAATAACGTGAGTACGCCAAGTCAGTAAGTAATCAATGTAACTAAAAACTTGAGTGTAGTGACGAGCCATTTAAATCATGTAAATCCATATAATGTATAACAGAGGAAATGAATAAATTATGTCAAAAATCTAAAATTCTGAATATTTCATAAAACTCCGGTTTCCGTTTAGAAATCTCGTATGAAAACTTTTTTCCAACATTTATTATCAGAGGCTCAGTGTAAAGAAGAGTGAAAAACAACATTTTCATAAAATGTAAGCCCCTCGGGAACAATATCACTCACAATAAAGCCTCTCAGACAAGCCTCTCAGTCACCCGTGACTCCAGTTTATGTATCTCATGCTCTCACTTAACACTCGTACTAAGTAAGTACCATGAACACACACAACTGCTGCGGCGGGCAGCCCGCTCCACTACATTTATACATAAATATATATATTTATACTACTACGGTGTGCAGCCTGATCCATATAATAGTCGACTGCACTCACTGGGGGTGTACAGGCTCCTGGAGGGGCTCCTTCGGCCCAAGCACTATATCTGCTACGGCGTGCAACCCGATCCAACATGTATACTGCTACGACGTGTAGCCCGATCCATATATATAAATTATATTATTGCGGCTTGCAGCCCGATCCATATATATATAATCTATATTGTTGCAGCGTGCAGCCCGACACACATATAATATATAACACATATATTGTTGCGACGTGCAGCCCGTCCCATAACTATCCTGACATACCCGGCTCTCGGCCTGACTCAGTCACCCTCACAAGCCATTTGGGCAATTTATCTCGACTTACTTTTCAGAGTTTTCAAATGAGTGTGATAACAGTGAAAATAACAACAAGTAGGAAACAAAGACTGAGTTTACAATTTACTAACAGGATAGTGGTAGGATAAGGTAAAAGTACCCCCTGAAGGTCTAAACAGGTCGGCACAAGGCCCCAAACATGGCTCACATCCCATAAACAAGTATAAACTTCTGAAAGACAGGATGTCGTAAGGTTTCCAATTGAATGCGCGGCTTAGTAGTCGCTACGGGATGGACCAAGTCCCAATCCTTATTGTTGCACGCTCCCACGCTCGTCACCTAGCATGTGCGTCACCTAATTTATCAACACAATAACAAATAACGGGGTGTCATACTCTCAGGTTTAGAGTTACAATCGTTACTTACCTCAAACAGCCCAAAAGCTACTCCGTAATGCGCTTGCCCCTCGAATTGGCTCCCAAATGCTCCGAATCTAACCAAAACCGGATTAGTATCATTAATATACGCTAACGGCACAAAACCCAATTGAAAGATACAAATTTTAACACAATTCTCGAAATTCGGTCAAACCCGAGCCTCGAGGTCACTAGAAACCTCGTCCTCCCATGATTCTACACATACCAAGAACACTAAATTGGACCATAGTTACCCACTCAAATCCTCAAAAGAAAATTCCAAATTCCATGAACTTATCCTCCCTAAATTTGGGTTAATTTCAACAATTTTTCGGTTGAATTACCTAGAAAACGATATAGAAACGAGCTATGAAGTTGGAAACCTTACCTCCAAGTGAGCCCTTTTGATTTCTTCTTCAAACCCTCTCAAATAGCTCTCAACTCGTTTATCAATGGAGGAAAGTAGTGAAAATTTCGCAAAATTGGGCTTTAAAATATTCTGCCCAACACTTAAAATCCCTTCAGTGCGATTGCAATTGTAGCCATGCGATCGCGATGCACAGCCCAGACCACCCTACGCAATCGCATACCAACACATGCGATCGCACAGAACAAATATCCCACACACACACCTCCAAACTCTATGCGATCGCACCAAAAGCCCATGCGATCGCACCGCCTCACCTGACCAACCTATGCGATCGCAGTCCATACCACGTGATCGCATAGAACAAATTGTCTGGAGCACTCTTTTACTCTACGTGATCGTGGATGGACCCATGCGATCGCAGTGAAGAATTCATTGCTGCTAAAACATCAGAAAACAACAGACTTCTTAAGCCAAAAAATGCCCGTTTGAGCATCCAAAATACACCTGAGGCCCCCCGAGACCTCAACCAATCCCCCAACACACCCCATAAAATTATTCAAACTTTGTCAAGCCTTCGTAACACAAAAAAACAACATGAAAACACCAATATCACATCAAATTAGAGCCTATGAACTTTGAAATGTCTAAATCTCGCCAATGATGCCGAAACTAACCAAAACACGTCCGACCGCCCTAAAATTTTGCACACATATCCAAAATGACATTTTGAACCTGCCCCAACTTCTTAAATCCCATTCGGATCCCGATAGCCTATTTTCTACCGCCGACTGGAAATCGCCAAAAACTAAATTTCGCCAATTCAAGCCTAATTCTACACCGGACATAAAAACTTCATTCCGAACACACTCCTATGTCCCAAATCACCTAACGAAGCTATCCGAGCCAAAAAATCTGCATTCCGAGGTCGTTTACCCCTACTCTCGGTTGACTTTTTCAACTATTAAGCTAATTTAAGAAACTAAGTGTCTCAATTCTCATCAAGACCACTCCGAACCAAACCATCCGACCCAACACAACATAAATAGGATAAGAAATATATGATAAATCGGAAATGGGGGAAACAGGGTTAATCTCACGAAACGACCAGCGGGGTCGTTACTAACATTTACACCACATGTTGTTGCCATATATTTATAACTATAAAACATTAATCTAGAATACGAATATATGCTACCTTGTCAGTCTTCAAGAGATGGATTTTCATTTTTCATTTTCTAAATTCTCATAAATTTTATGAACAAGTCCCTTTGCACCTCTTAATTTTAAATATGGGTTAAGAAGAGTAGAAATTAAATATACTTGGGAAATAGGAAAAAATTATTTTTAAAATTTTGCAATTATTTCATTAATGCCTAGTGCATAGTTTAGATATGTTTTATACTTACGAAACACAACAAAAATTTCACAAATATACCATAATATTTGTGTAACAGTGGGATAATATATACCAAAAAATTATTCTGTAGCATAATAAAAATAATTAAAAATTTAATAAACTCTGTCTCACCCCAATCAGACTCAACATTTTGATCATCAGTGTTACCATTATACATATTAAATATAATTTGTATAGGTAAACAGTAATATAGGAAACTATAAGCATTTCATAAGTTGAATTACACCTAGTACAAACATCTTTTGAAATTTTTCTATATGGAAGGTTAGAATATGCATATCATTATTTAAACCCGCGAATTCTACTTGCTTTATTAGCACGAAAAATATAGCCGCAAGTATGTTCAAATTTACCACAAGCATCAGAAAATAGATGTAACGACCTGACCGGTTGTTTTGAACATTTACACTTTGCTCGATATTTTGCAATTGTGAGTAGCTCCATGTGATGTATTATTACTTATGTGAATCATCAATTTTGGTTTTCAGGTTATTCGAAATCGGTTTGGAAGAATGAATTTCATGGTTGATGATTTAAGTTGAAAAAGTTGACCAACATTGACTTTTTGAGAATTTGACCCCGGAATGGAGTTTTGATTGTTTCGATAGGTCCGAATGGTGATTTCGAACTTGGGCGTATGCCCGGATTTGCATTTGGATGTTTCTAGAAGGTTTTAGAACAAGTTGGAAATATTGGAAATTTGAAGGTTTGAAAGTTCATAAGTTTGACCGAAAGTTGACTTTGAAGATATTAGATTCGGATTGTGGTTCCAGGAATTAGGAATCGCTTCTCCATGTCATTTGGACTTGTGTGCAATTCATTCCGGGGTGATTTGGCATGTTTCGACATGAGTTTTAGAAATTGGAAGTTCAAAGTTCATTGATTTTGATTTGAGGTGTGATTCGTAGTTTTGGTGCTTTTATGTGTGTTTTGAAGCCCCAAGTAGGTTCGTGTTATGTTCTGTGACTTGTGGGTATGATTGGAAGGGGTCCCGAGGTACTCGGGCGCGTTTCAGATTGATTTTGGATCATTTTCTTCAATGTTGCAGCTTCTGGTTCTAGTGTTCCGCACCTACGACTGGTATTGCACAGGTGCGATGGTCGAAGAAACGTTAGTGAAGTCACTGAAGCGAGAAGAGGCTGGGTGAGGAAGACCGCAAAAGCGGATTTTGTAGCACACATGGATGCGCGCAGATGCGGGACTTGGAATCACATGTGTGTTAGGCTTCGCAGAAGTGGGATTTGACATCCGCAAGTGAGGGGATTTCTGGTCAAGGTTATCAGAAGAAAAGTTTTACCATAGATGCGGTGGTCGCAGATGCGACAATTTGTCTGCAAATGCGAAAAGTGTTGGGCAGAAGCTATAAAATCGATGGTTTTGTTCTTTCTTCATATTTTGCGATGTGGGACTTGGACTGAGGTGATTTTTGGGAAACATTTCATCACAAGGATTGGGGTAAGTGTTCTCTACTCGGTTTTGATTATATTTCATGAATCTATCTTAATTTTTTGGCAATCAGTTGTTGAATCTTAAAGAGAAATTGGGGTTTTTTCCCTAAAGGTTCATAATACGAATTTCAGTTTTGAACATCGATTTGGAGTTAGATTTGAGTGAAATTAGTATGGTTGGACTCGTAATCTAATGGGTTGTCTGATTTTGTGAGTTTTGTTGGGTTCTGAGGTTCGGGCCCGGGTTGGGCTTTTGGGCCGGTTTTTGGGTTTTGATTCAAGATTTGATCTTTTACGATAGGGATTAGTTTCTTTAGCATTGTTTGATGTATTCAAATTGTTGTTGTCTAGTTCAAGTCATTCGAAGGTCGGAACGCGTGGGATTGCATCTTTGGAGCATCGCTTGGCTTGCTCGGCATTGGTATTGGCTCGTTCGAGGTAAGTAACTCTTCTAAACATAGTGTTGAGGGTATGAAACCCCGCATTTACGTGTTATGAGATTAGTATTGAGGTGACGCACATGCTAGGTGACCGGCGTGTGGGCATGCATCCTGTGAATTGGGACTCTGTTGTTCCCATGGCACTGTATAATGGCCCTAATAATATTGATATCTATGTTTCCACCATGTTATATAGTAATTGAGTTGTCAATCCTACTAGATATCATGCTTAGACTTATGCCGATACTGTTGGGACCCACTGAGGTCATTTCGGTTGTGGAGTTATATGCTTTCATTGTTTTATATACGCAGTCGTACGCACTCATATGCATATCATATCACAGTCTATATTGTTATTTATTGGTATATCACATCATCATATTTTGGCTAATTTCATAACATTGTGAGCCCGAGAGAGAGAGACTGGAGAGATTGATGACTGAGTGAGGCTGAGGGCCTGATTATGATGATATTTATGGGATCGAGCTGCACGCCGCAGCATATTTATTCATGGGATCGGGCTGCACACTGCATCATGTTTATTTTTGGGATCGGGCCGCACGTCGCAGCATGTTTCAATGATTTTTGCAATTATTGGCTAGATATAGAGCGCCAGATTCTTTACATACCCCCAGTGAGTGCAGGTACCTATTGAGTGCGAGTGTCGAGTGCTGAGTGACGTGTGATTGGGAGGACTGAGTGACTGTGAGGACTGAGCGACTGTGAGGACTGAGTGATTGGGAGGACTGAGTGAATTCATACTCTGAGAGTATGCATATGGTTTTATCACTGAGTTGCATCACATTTGATATGCACACTTGACATACATACATAAAGATGCATTTTTCTTCATGTTATATAGTATCACAACATTCATGACTTTTTACACATATTGATATGTGGGTATAGAGAGATGTTTTCATTGCACTCGTTATTTGGAAAGAAGATGAAATTTCTTACTTATTGTTGAAAGGATGTTTGAGAAAAATCATAGTTTTCGAGCTTACCTATATTTTTGGCTTTTTGGCAAAAGAATTGAGTTTTCACTGAGATATAATAAAAATATACTTAGTTTATGGAACTGTGAACGAGTTGAACACTTTACTTCTGAGATACCCCTTTTACTACTTGTATTATACTATTATGAAATGTTGTTGAATACCGTATTTGACCCGACCTTGTGATAGCTCGTCACTGCTTTTAACCTAAGGTTATGTTTGTTACTTACTTAGTACATAGGGTCGGTTGTACTGATACAACACTTCTGCACATTGCGTGCATATGTTGGCTGCTTTTGTTGTTGTGTTCGAGGGTTGCTGGATTTGAAGACGTACATGCGTCCCTGTTGCAGCCGCCTCCCTTGTTCGGGGTAGCATTAGATTATAAAGCTCTGTTTATGTACTTTTCGAACAGGCTATGTATTTATTTTATTTCCACTTTGTAAACTTTATTCTTAGAAGCTCATGATTTGTACTACCAATCCCTGGGAAATGTATAAGAGTTAGATAATTACTTTTGTTTAGTTTCTTTGTTAAGTTTATTGGAATTGGATAGATATTTGTTGGCTTACCTAGCCGGTTGGGTTAGGTGCCATCACGACTAGTGGATTTTGGGTCATGACAGATTGGTATTAGAGCTCTAGGTTCATAGGTTCTACAAGTCATGAGCAAGTGTCTAGTAGAGTCTTGCAGATCGATATGATGACATCCATACCTATCTCCGAGAGGATACAGAACATTTAGGATATACTTCCCACCTTTCTTTCCTTGTCGTGCGGCATTGATATAGCTTGAAGTGTAACTGTTTGAATTCCTTCCACGCATTCGTATGCGCACATGAGCGCTCGGTATCAGTTGTGCATCAAAGGCTTGTGATTCCATGGATGAGGTGAGAGATGTGAATTCAGTGTACTGATGACGGCCCAATCTGAAGGACTTGAGGCCGGATTTATCCGGTGTCCTGAGCACGGAGATTTTGATTGTATGAGCACGTGATTTTGATGCTTATATATCTGTGGTGTCCTTATTGGTGGGATTTTTTATCGGATGACCATGTGGTGAGAATGATTTGATTGTGAGATGTGTTCAGCTTGTTCGAATATGACAAGAAGAGTTTACTTGAGATGTAGAAAGGACTATTGGGTGTTTGACTTCTGTCTTGATTTGGCGTATGGCCTCAAGTTTTGGGTTTGTTGAAGGACCTTTCATGTAGTTTAGTTATGGAGTGAAGTAGATCTTCATGTTGTATTATGAGTTCAGATTTAGGACGATTAAGTTTTTGCATAATATTTATGACTATGGAAGGACATAGAAAGATATTTGTTTGAGGCAAAGCAGATGGGCTATCTCCTGCGAGGTGTCCTGAGGTTGTGTAGTCCCTATGATGTTTTGTGGAGAGTCCTGTTTTACCAGTGTATGATATATGTTTCAATTTGAGTTTGGATCATTTGTAGAAGTTGGCTTGACTATTACAAGGGTGAATAAAAGATTTGCGGGTGATTTGAGGTATTAGATGGGTGGTATTATCTGCGCTTATGAAGGATTAGTTGAATCTCACTACAGTTATATGGTAGTAATATAGTATGGTCATTGTGAGTTATTGTGTATTTTGATCTATGTCTTTGATCCAAGTGCGGGAGTCCGCTATCTACGAGTTGAATGAACGATTATGTGTTGTATGGATTTCGGTTTGACGTATACTGGTGAATCAGTTATGACTATAGTGGTTGAGATTGAGGATGACTAGAGTAAGGGAATTTCTGGATACAAGTTGTATTACACTCTATGGGTATATGGAATAATTGAGTGGTTAGTTCTGAAGGATGTAGTGTGCATGGAATCGGAGATTGCTCGGTTGTTTAGGAACGTGGCTTACTCCCTTAGGTGTTGGTGTGCTAAAGGGGCACAGGTCGTTCGGTCAATTTGGTCGGTTTAATTGAGATTGAGCAGAGTAAATGACTCTCGGGAATGGTTCTAATGGATTCAAGATTTATATTTAACAATTGGGAATCTTCAGGATGTGTTTTGGCTAGAAATGGAGATTTACATTTGATGGTGTCAGGACTTGTGGCATTTCTATATCACTATGAATTCTATATATCAGTATCCGGGAAGTGAAGGTAATGGCTTTAGACTCGCAGGAAGTCTCTTTAGAGTAAGTATTTGAGTTGTGGTACTTTTGGGATACATAAAGAGGGAATTCAGCGGCTTATAAGCCTTAGGGCAATGTGATTCTATGCTAGAGTTCATAGGGCAAGTTTTAGTTAAGGATATTGGTGTTCTATCAAGGAGAAGTATCAATTTGAAGGCAATTCGGAAAGGACATGGAGAAATATGACATCTTGGTAATAGGTTGGATCAGCACAGTAACGTGTATGATCGGTTCTTTGAGTACTTATGACGTGACTAGTCTCTACAGGTGTTTCGTATCAATGTTATTGGGTTTTGGTGACCTACGTTGTTGGGTTGAGTTAGAGAGATTCGGTTCTGATAGCTTGGTTATGTGAAAATGGGTTTTCAAAGAGTTCTCAATGGTTCCTACCACGGTCTGAGGGGTATATTTTCTACTAGCGTGAGGAGCATGTGGTGTATAGTGATTTTTTCCCAGATAAAATCAAATGGAAGGTCCTTGGATAACAGGGTATGTAGTTTCTTGTGACTCAGAGTGGTCTATGAAGTTCTCGTATATTTCATATGATGTCATGGTGGATGCGGCATGTTGTACGGGATTGAGATTTGCATGTGCTAGGTAACAGCTCAGTTTTGAAGGGAAGGTCATAAAAATTTGTAGGCAGCATGGACGGTTTCAGATGACTTGGTAAATGATATTACTATTTGGTATGATTTGATGAGGGTATACCTTACAGAATAAAATCTGTTTTGATGTATGGATACTGCACTGGTACTGTGGCACTCTTCTGGCTGATCGACTGTTAATATTCGAATTTAACTATGTGGCATGGAAGAATTTTAGAAGTATTCCCCATGGGAGGATCGTGTATGAGAGGTGTGTTAGACATTCTGGCGGTGGAGTTAGGATCAAATATGGTGATTCGTGTGTTCTATGGATCTGGAGACTGTGAGTTCTCAGGAGCCGATTGTTTCATGGTTGTGTATTGCAAAGTCATGGCCGAAGCTAGTCAGATGATAATATGCATTATGATTAAGTAATTGTGGGATTTCGGAGGGTTATTTGTCTATTTATCTGTGACAAGAGTCGACTTGGGAGCCGTTGGTAGACCCAAATAGGATGTGTATTCTACATCGAATTGGAATGGTTGGCTCCATAATGATATTATTGAGGGATGTGCTATTCTGTTGTTGCTAAACTTATTCATGTTCTGAAATTTCTTGTGAGATACTCTGCTATGCTACGAGGGGTTGTGATTCTTGGTTTTTGGCACACAGCGGTTCTATGGTGGTCTTGTAGAGAAGTTTAAGTAATTGGGTATTGCATGGTTGAGGTCATATTGGTTATGTCCTTTCGGGATTTGTTTGGCATTGTTTCATCTGATGCTCTGTGGTTATGGTAATGCACTTTGGGTACTTGATGTCGAATTTCGCATGGTTATTGATTTCGAGTAGGGTGGCTCGAGGTATATGATATGGACCAACATTTGGATGGGTCACGAATAGTTGTGGAACTGTATTGAGGTATGATCCTTTGTGTGAGATTTGTGTGTTTTGGTTCCACAGTGGGTGATGGGTTCTTAGCTTTTTTGATGGTGGTACCCGTTGAGTTTGCAGGACGGTTCTCTTGATTGCGTCATTTTCGTGATTAAATACGGTTGGATTGTTGCTTATTGGTGCATGGATTGCATTGTTTGTGGCTCCGAGTAGTATTTGTGTTGCGTGTCAGTAGGTTAGGTGGTATTCTATAAGATGAAGTCATCGGATCTAGGATGGGTTCTATCGGATTTAAATGCGGTATTTTCGGAAGGATAATATCGGATGTCGACTTAGCAATTGGATATTGTTCTTGTTGAAGGAGAGAGAGCTCCATGACTTGTTGATTTGATGAATGGTTATGAGTTTCCGCGTGTTCTTTCATTGTCGACAGTGTACAAAGGATTTATAGTGGGATTTTATTAGATATGAGGCCGGCATTGGGTTGATCTGAGCAGTTACTATGATCGGAGATTATTGCTATGAGTATTTGAGTTAGGAGGTATATCATGTGATTATGTCTTGGATTACGGATATGGCTTGATACAACTTTTTCGGACTTATACAATGTGTATATACGAGATTCTGATCTTATAAAAAATTCCGAATGTTGGAATTGAATTGTAAGACTTATGGGCTTGGTTGAATTGAGAAATTTCAGTTATGTTGTGTTATCGGACCTATATGGGATAGGGTGACGTGGGATAACCCCTTGGTATGTGCATGGTAAGGTTATGCGGTGGTTTGATGGTTTTGAAGAACTACTCTTGGCACGTTCGAGGATGAACGTATGTTTAAGTCAGGGAGGATGTAACGACCCGATTAGTCATTTTGAGCATTAACACTTTGCTCGGTAGTTTACGGGCGTGAGTAGATCCGTGTGATGTATTATGACTTATATGAATCATTGATTTTGATTTTCAGGTTATTCAGAATTGGTTTGGAAAAATAAATTTTATGGTTGAGAATTAAAGTTGAAATAGTTGACCAAGTTTGACTTTTTGAGAACATGACCCCAGAACGAAGTTTTGATGGTTCCGTTAGGTCCGTGTGGTGATTTTGGACTCGGGCGTATGCCCGGATTTTCATTTTCATGTTTCTAGAAGGTTTCGGCACAAGTTGGCAAAATTGGAAATTTGAAGGTTTGAAAGTTCATAAGTTTGACCGGAAGTTGACTTCGAATATATCATATTCGGATTGCGGTTCTAGGAATTCGGAATAGCTTTGTCATGTTATTTAGAACTTTTGTGCAAAACTTGGGTTCATTTCGGAATGAGTTGGCATGTTTCGACTTCGTCGTTTCAATGTTTTTATGTGTGTTTTGAAGCCTCGAGTAGGTTCATGTTATGTTATGTGACTTGTGGGTACGATTGGACGGGGTCCCAAGGGGTTCCGGCGCGTTTCAGATTTATTTCTGTTCATTTTATTCAATGTTGCAGCTGCTGGTTCTGGTGTTCCGCATCTGCGACTGGTATTGCGCAGGTGCGATGGTCGCAGAAGCGTTAGTGAAGTTGCAGAAGCAAAAAGAGGCTAGGTGAGGAAGACCGCAGAAGTGGATTTTGTTGTGCACTTGCGTGCGCGCAGATGCGGGGCTTGGAGTCGCAGGTACGTTAGGCTTCGCAAAAGCGGGATTTGACATCCGCAGGTACGGGGATTTCCGGGCAAGGTTATTTTCGCAAAGGCGAAGTTTCACCGCAAATGTCGTGGTCGCAGATGCAACAACTTGTCCGCAAATGCAGAAAGTGCTGGGCAGAAGCTACAAAAATTGAGGGTTTTGTTCTTTCTTCATATTTTGAGATGTGGGACTCGGATTGAGGCGATTTTTGGGGCAAATTTCATCACAAGGATTGGGGTAAGTGTTCTCTACTCGGTTTTGACTACATTTCATGAATCTATCTTAATTTTTGGCAATTAGTTGTTGAATCTTAAAGAGAAATTGGGGGTTTTGGCCTAAAGGTTAATAATATGAATTTTTGAGTTTTGAACATCGATTTGGAGTCGGATTTGAGTGAAATTAGTATGGTTCGACTCGCAATATAATGGGATGTCAGATTTTGTGAGTTTTGTCGGGTTCCGAGGTGCGGGACCGGGTTGGGATTTTGGGCCAATTTTGGGTTTTGATTCAAGATTTCATCTTTTACTATTGGGATTGGTACCTTTAGCATTGTTTGATGTATTCGAATTGTTGTTTGTTAGTTTCGAGTTGTTCGGAGGCCGAAATGCATGGGATGCATCTTTGGAGCATCTCTTGGCTTGGTCGGCATTGGTATTGGCTCGTTCGAAGTAAGTAACTCTTATAAAATTAGTGCTGAGGGCATAAAACCCCGTATTTACATGTTATGAGATTGGTATTAAGGTGATGCACATGCTAGGTGACAAGAGTGTGGGCGTGCACCCTGTGAATTGGGACTCCGTTGTTTCCATGGAACTGTATAATGGCCCTACTTTTTTTGATATTTGTGTTTCCACCATGTGATATAGTAATTGAGCTGTCAATGATGCTAGATATCATGTTTAGACTTATGCCGATACTGTTGGGACCCATTGAGGTCATTTTTGTTACGGAGTTATATACTTTCATTATTTTATATACTCAGTCATATGCACTCATATGCATATCATATCTCAGTCTCTGATGTTATTTATTGATACATCACATCAACAAATTCGGGCTAATTTCATGACATTGTGAGACTGAGAGAGAGACCGGAGAGATTGATGACTGAGTGAGGCTGAGGTCCTTATTGTGAGGATATTTATAGGATCAGGTTTAACACCGCAACATGTTTATTTATGTGATCGGGCTACACGCCGCAGTATGTTGATTTATGAGATCGAGCTACACGCCGCAACATGTTTCATTGATTTATGCCATGATTGGCTTGATGGCGTTTGGGCTGAAGGAGCCCCTCCGGGGTCTATACACTCCCCCAGTGAGCAGAGGTACCTACTGAGTACGAGTGTCGTGTGCCGAGTGACGAGTGATTGGGAGGACATAGTGACTACAAGGACTGAGCAACTGTAAGGACTGAGTGACTGGGAGGACTGAGTGAATTGATACTCTCAGAGTATGCATATGGTTTTATCACTGAGTTGTATCACATTTTATATGCACACTTGACATACAGGCATATAGATGCATTTTTTTTCGTGCTATACAGTATCACTTTATACGGCTAAAATCGGAGAGTCTAATTTTATGATCACTATAGCATTCTGTAGCCCGTCTTCAAAGGGCTCAAGGCACAGTTCGAGGTTCGACACCGAGGAAGCATATCGAGGATCCTCCACACTCAACCTCAGAGTGGTATAAATCGAAGACCATCATGAAAAAGTGGGAAAATTCCCAAGGCACGTGGTTAAGGCTGACCAAGTCTGTAAGAATAGTACAAGTTCGTACCGTGACATTAAATGGATGTACCAGCTGTTTATATTTGTAACAATTACACATGTACTATGTTGGGATTCCCCTCCTATATAAAGGGGACCCTTGTCATTTTGTAACATACATGACATTGAATACAAGAAAAATAACATTCCCTGCTCTCTAACAAAAAAATTCTCTACAATTGTTCCATTGTTTTATTGACTTTTATTTATCGTGTTCATTAATTGTTCTTCATTTATTGCTCATCATTGATCATAAATAGGCCATCTTCGAGGCCTTCAATAGTGTTGCATCCTAATAGACTGCTCTCTCTCAAACCCTCGAGCTCAACCTCGAGGCTCTATATCGACCAAGCTCGAGACCCCATTTCATAACTGCCCGGTTTGCACAATCTCATTATCCCTTGATCTTATATCATTTTCTTACCTCTCACTTAGCATATATTGCCTAAACAACTAGTATTAAAATAGATCACATATTTGTAGAACCACAAAATAAAAGATAATTGTAATTACCATTTTCAAGGTAAACAGTTTGGCGGCCACCGTAGGGCTAAAAATAATAGTGATTGTTTTAGTGCTGGTTTTCTAAAAACACAAGTTATTCTTTACACTTTTTCTTGTCCAAGAATCTTCAAATTTTAGGTCAGAAAATGTCTAACTCAGTAAATGCACATGAAAACAACGGTCCTGAGGATCATGGAGAGAACGCCGTAGCTGCTTCAGGTGCCGGTGTACCACCTCAAAACTCTGAAGGGGCACCAGTGCAAATCTCCATTGATGAAGGCTCACGCAACGTTCAACATGTCGATGTAAGCTCTCTTACTGACGGAAGTGTGCGTGAAGGAGACTAGCATGATGCAAAGAGAACCCCTGCTCAGAAAGAAAGAGAAGTTAGCCTTCATGTCATCTTTGAGATGTTGCAAGCAAAACAAGTGGCTATTGCTCAGCTACAAAGCCATCAAAGAACTCCAAGCACAGCTCCACCAGAAACGACTCCTCGAGTCGAACAGGCACCAGAAAGGTCGAGCAATAATGGGTCAGAAGTCGAACCTGTTGTTATAAACATGCTCGAGGACCTCACAAAGAGGATTGAATCAGGCAAAAAGAAGATAGAGCTAACGATAAAAAGGTGGAGACCTATAACTCGAGGATCGGTCAGATCCCGGGCGCACCCTCGATTCTGAAGGGTGTATATTCAAAAAAGTTCGTACAAAAGCCATTCTCATCAAGTGCGGCCCCGAAGTCCCAATAAAATCAGAATGCCCGATCTCCCGAAGTACAACAGCACCTCGGACCCCAATGCGCACATTGCTTCTTACACTTGTGTTTTGAAAGGGAACGACCTAAAAGATGACGAGATTGAATCCGTCTTTTTGAAAAATTTTGGAGAAACACTGTCCAAAGGGGCCATGATATGGTATCATAACCTTCCCCCGGACTCGATAGATTCATTTACCATAATGGAAGACTCTTTTGTCAAGGCACTTGTTGGTGCCATCAAGGTTGCAACGATGAAGTCTGACGACTTCAAAATCAAACAAAGAGAGAATGAGATGTGAAGGGAATTCGTATCCCGCTTCCAATTGAAACGAATGGAATTACCACCGGTCACTGATGATTGGGCGGTACAAACCTTCGCTTAGCGCTTGAATGAATGAAGCTCGATCGCTTCAAAGAAGTTGAAGCAAAACTTAATCGAGTATCCCACTGTAGTTTGGGCGGATGTACACAATAGATACCACTCAAAGATCAGAGTTGAGGATGACCAATTGGAAGACCCCTCGGGATCAGTGTATTCCAGCATGCTCTTAGCAAAGGAATCGAGGCTTCTAGAAAGAGAGCCGAGGCCAAGAAAAGAAAGGTATCAACCGTATACAGAAAATCAGAGAAATATCCCGAGGCGTGACTGTTGACCCAAGTCACTGCATAGTTTTGAAGATGTCTGACCAGTTCAACCAGGTCCATCAGAACATAGACACTTGACCTGACGCGTTGGCACACAAACCTTATATGCATAGGATATGAGTGCGATTGTGAATTATCAATGAACAAGGAGAGTGTCTTCTAATTAAAAAAGGTTGCAAATTGATAAGAGAATACAAGTTGAATTCAGCAAGGACAGTAACGAAGGAAGGAAGTTGAGTTTAATGCAAACTCGTTCTCCCAGGTAGAGTTGTACCAGAACTGAACGACAAACTCAACAACTGACTTTATAAATAATTGAAGTATTCTTGCTTGAATCAAGAACGCACAAGTGCAGAAGTGAATCAAGATCTAAAAGAAAAATTCCCAAATATTTTGCAAGCAGAATTACTGTGTGACACAAAGGCTACAGACCAGCTAGAAGAACCAGTTCCATCTGTTTGTCATTGAGTCTAGTTGGTTGTAGTAGGAGATTTAATATTTTATCTTTTCAAGTTTCATAGAAGCAATTGTAATAGGTACGCATTGTTCAAGTTAGAGTTAACTTGAAGCTTGTAGAAATTAGCTAGGGGCTAGTTACAACAAAGGGATCAGAGTTAGTCCTAGGATTACGAAAGAGTTTATTTAGTAAGTCTGTTTGGCTCAGAGTTTTAGTGAAGAGTTTGAGCAAATCATACTGAGGAGTAGGTCGTGGTTTTTTCACCTTTTGAGCCAGGTGTTTTCCATATAAAAATCTTTGTGTTTTTAATGTACTGCTTTTATTATTCCGCAACAGTAGAAGTTGGAACACCAAGAAGAACTATGTTCTTCTAGAGAGACAACACTCGAAAATTGGGTACCACACAAATTAACCTATCTTCTTATGTGGCATTGAGGTCTAAACCATCAATTGGTATCAGAGCAGGTTATCCTTGGAAGGCTAACACCTTGGAGAAGATCAAAATGAGTGCACCACCTGGAAACTGGAGGTTCAATCAACTGCAAGGCCACCACTCTTCAATGGCCAGTATTACTCTTGGTGGAAAAATAGGATGAAGGACCACCTCATTGGAGAAAACTATGCATTCTGGGACATAGTCACTGATGGTCCTCTAGCTACCGTGATGAAAACTGCTAAAGGTATAGATGTACCAAAGACTAGAGATTACTACACTGCTGAGGATCTAAAAAAATGGGAGAAGAATGAAAAGGAAAAAAAGTGTCTAGTGTGTGGACTAGATCCAGACGTGTAAAATAGAATCCAAAGTTGCACCACTGCCAAATAGATCTGGGATACCTTGCAAGTAGCCCATGAAGGAACACCTCAGGTAAAAAGGTCAAGAGGTACTCTACTATACTCTCAGTATGAAAACATCACTACGAAAGAAGGAGAGACTATACAAGAAATGTAGACAAGGTTCACAACCTTGACTAATGAACTAAAGTCACTTGGACGAGTCATTCTTTAAGAGGACAGGGTTGAGAAGATCCTGACAAGGGTCTTTCCTATTTCTTGGGAAAGAAAAATCACTGCTATCCAGGAATCCAAAAATATGGCAACCCTGAGATTAAATGAGCTGATTGGAAACCTCACCGCCTATGGACTCAGAAGGCAGACAATGAAGACGAATGGCACCAAAGAAGGAGAGGAGTCTAGCACTATGAATCACTGAGGGAGCAAATCTGGAGGATGATGAGATGGCCATAATTACCAAAGAATTCAAAAACTTTCTCATGAGGAAGAAATGCATCTCTAGATGAGGAAACTACAACAAAGCAAAAGCTCCAGAAAGGCCAACCAGTGTGGGATGCTACAGATGTGGTAAGACTGACCATCTCATCAAAAACTATCCTCAGTGGGAAGTATAATGGAAAAAGGAGAGATATGAAAGAAGGAACAGGAAGAAGTAACATGTCCAACCGAAGAAAACCACAATAAAGGCTATGGTTCCTGCTTGGGGTGGAAGTTCAGACGAGGAATCAGAAGATGAGAAATCAGAAGATGGGGAGACTGAAGATCAGGCGCTCATGGCAATTGGAGAATCTGATAAGGAATCACATGAACAACCAGAGGTAAATATCTCCCATCTTAAAAACAAGTAAAGTTCCTATCTATGGAAAAACTCTCTGAGTTGCTACTTCATTTCATAGATGATTCTGAGGAAACAACCAAAGAGAAGGATCAACTATCTAAAGAATGTGCAATGCTAAAAGCAAAGTGCATGAACCTGGAAATCAGAGTCAGTGAATCTGAAAAAGAAAAACACTGTCTTGTTGAACCCGGTTCATCCACTTTAAATTGAGATTCTAGAACTAAAATCTGAAAAGATAAAGCTAAAGCTAGGATCCAGTAAAAAGGTTGTTGATTATTCTCATATCATGTTAGAAGAAAACGTGGGCAAACTAAAAGATAAGATGTATGCCAAAGATGAACAGATAAGAACTCTTAATGAAGAACTTGGCTAAGTCAAACATGAATTAGATCGAACTTGTAAATGAAATAATTTCTCGGATGCCCTGATATGGCTTCAAGAGAATCAAAGTAGCAATCGGAGAGGGATTGGCTTTGGAAGTCAATTTCCCAAGTGGGATCCTGAAAGCAAGTACCTCACTCTCCCTGAGAATAAAATCTGCACCCACTGTAGTAAGACTGGCCACTACATATATGAGTGTACTGCAAAAGAGCAGGCCAGTCGAAAAATGAGAGGTTTGTAAAAAGGAAAACCTGGCTACCAAATTGGGCCAGAAAAAATTTGATTCATCCATGCTCTCATAGAAATAGACCCAAACTAGGTTGGGTTATTAAAACTAACCCCTTACTCTTTTTTAGGTTCAAGTGAGAGGAGGTAGCAAAATTTGGTATTTGGATAGTGGCTTCTCAAAGCATATGACAGGGAAGATGGAACAGTTCCTTTCACTTGAAAGTCTCAAAGGAGGAAATGTATCCTTTGGAAACGGAAAGAAAAGTGAAATTATTGAGGTTGGTAAGGGAGGTAAGGATGATACACGATCCATTGAACATGTGTATCTAATAGATGGCTTGAAATATAGCATGATCAGTGTATCACAACTGTGTGACAAAAGTAACCTGGTTACTTTTACTTCTATAAAATGTTTTGTGATTAACCTGCTTAGTGACAAGATTGTTTTGCAGGGAAAAAGAATGAATAACATCATTTTAAATCTATGACCGGACCATTTTCTAAAATTTCCATTAGAAAATCATTTTACAACATTATTATTAGAATTCTATATCCCTGAACTCTTTACCGGCATAATATCAATGACCACTAAAATTAAAGCAGAACGTGCTCATGCTAAGCATTGGAAAAAACTATTTACATCAAAGATGTACATAATTACTCTAAAGTTTCTTGTCATCAAAGTATTTCTTTAGGCTCCTACTAACAATCTTTCTATAAGTCCCTTTAACAAAGACAAGGCCATCTGAATTCTCAATCCTTAGTCCCAAAAAAAAAACCTCATAGAGGAAACACATGCAAAAATTCTAGAAACACAAAAGTAATTAACTTCTAAGCTAATAGAGAAGACCAAATCAGACCCTTCACCCAACTTGTGAAAAATTTATGTACACAACCAATCATAACCGGTGGGATCTGCACACTTAAGTGGAATTGATTCTCTTATCGATCAAAGCTAGGTCACAAGAGAACTATTTAAATATCTAGATGCAGAGAACATGGAATCGACAATAAAAACACAAAGTCAAGTTTTTGAAAGGATTCAACATCTTATTATCAATGATTAACATGCTTACTAACAAAATGTTGGACAGTGATCCCCTCATGTGGCACAAACGACTTGGTCATGCGAGTTTGACTCAGCTTAACAAACTAGTCTCTAAGGACATAATGGTAGGACTTCCTAACATTAAGTTGAAGGAGTACAAAGTTTTTGAGGCATGTGCTAGGGGGAAGAAGGTAAGGTCCTTTTCCAAAAATAAGAAAATAGTCAGTACCAACAGGGCGTTGGAACTGGTTCATATGGATTTGTGTGGTCCTATGAGAACTCTGAGTAGAGGTGGTAAGAGATATGTGATAGTGCCAGTTGATGATTATTCAAGGTTCACCTGGACCTTAATTCTGGCATCTAAGGATGAAGAATTTGATATGTTCACCTCATTTGTCAAGAAAACTCAAAATCAATTAGGACATCAACTACCATCAATAGGATCTGACCATGGTATTGAATTTGAGAATGATAAGATTTCTGAGTTCTGTGATGAACATGGTGTCAATCATAACTTTGTTTCTCCTAGAACCCCACAGCAAAATGGGGTTGTTGAAAGGAAAAACAAATTTCTTGGATACATAGCAAGAACCATGCTTCTATCTAGCAAACTACCTCACAGCTTCTGGGCTGAAGAAACAAATGCTTCTTGTTACATAATCAATAGGTGCATGACCAGACCTCTGGTAGAGAAAACTCCCTATGAATTACTTAAAGGGAGAAAGCCCAATATATCCCACTTTGGGGATTTTCGATGCAAGTATTTTGTGCATAATAATGGCAAAGATTCCCTAGGAAAATTTGACCCCAGAAGTGATGAGAGAGTATTCTTTGGATATTCATCACGTAACAAAGCTTATAAAGTGTATAATAAAAGAACTATATATGTAGAATAAAGTGTACATGTTGTCTTTGATGAAACTAACACTCTTGTTGAGAGACAGGAACCAGAAGATGAGGAGCTTGGACTGGTGAGAAGCAATGATCACATTGAAGCAAACATGGAAGGTGGAACATGTGATGGACTAGGTTCAACGACCCCAAGCAACATGACATGGGGAATTCAACATATGCAACCTGGCCCTGATCATGCTCCACAACAACAAGACACCATGAAATTTTCTAGGAATGGACAGCTGGTACTCAAACCACACAGATATCATAGTTCTCACCCTCTTTAGAACATCATAACAGATTTGACATCCGGAATCAAAACAAGATCATCCTTGAAAAATATGTGTGCCTTTAATGCCTTTCTATCCATGATCGAACCAAAGAACATTGGGGAATCCCTACAAGATACTGATTGGGTAAACGCCATGCAAGAATAGCTGAATCAGTTTGAAAGAAGTCGAGTATGGCACTTGGTACCCAGGCCAGTAGACAGATCACTGATTGGCACCAAATGGGTTTTCAGGAACAAGCTCGATAAGGATGGAACTGTTACAAAGAATAAGGTAAGACTAGTTATTCAAGGGTATAGTCAAGAAGAGGGAATTGACTATGATGCGACCTTTGCCCCTGTGGCAAGACTGGAGGCAATCAGACTTCTTATAGCATTTGCTACACACATGGAATTCACTATTCAGCAGATGGATGTTAAGAGTGCCTTTCTCAATGGCTATCTGAAGGAATATGTATTTGTCAAGCAGCCTCCAAGGTTTTGAAAGCAAGGAGTCACCTGACCACGTATACAAACTCGACAAGGCTCTGTATGGTCTCAAACACGCACCAAGAGCATGGAACGAACAATTATCAAAATTCCTACTAGAACATGGGTACAAACGAGGAAAAATTGACAGTACCTTGTTCTTAAAGGAAAAAGGTAAGGATCTCCTGGTTGTGCAAATATACGTGGATCATATTATATATGAGGCGACTTCTGAAAAATTGAGCAAGGAATTTGCTATGCTTATGGGGAGTGACTTTGAGATGAGTATGATGGGTGAGATAAACTTCTTCTTAGGTTGCAAATAAAGAAAAACTCAAATGGAACAATGGTCCACCAACAAAAGTATGTGAAAGAATTGCTCAAGAAGTTTAAAATTGAAGACTCAAAGGAAAAAGACACTCCCATAGCCACAGCTACAAAATTGGATGTGGCTGAACCTGGTTCATCCGTTGATCAAAAGTTATACAGAGGGATGATTGGGTCTATATTATATCTCACTGCCAGCTGACCTGATATTGTGTTTAGCGTGGGATTGTGTGCTAGGTTTCAAGAAAATCTAAAGAAGTCCCACCCCACTACAATGAAGAGAATTTTGAGATATTTGAAAGGCACCACTGATTTATGCCTTTGGTATCCTGAAGGTAGTAATTTCGACCTTGTAGGATATGCTGATGCTGATTATGCAGGTTTCCTGGTTGACAAGAAAACTACTTCAGGTATGGCTCACTTTATGGGCTCATGACTTTTGTCTTGGGCTGCCAAGAAACAAAATTCAGTAGCCTTGTCTACTGTTGAGGCTGAATATGTGGTTACAGCCTCCTGCGGTGCTCAGTTGCTATGGATCAAGCAACAACTCATGGACTTTGGTATAAATGTGGGATGCATTCCTATTTTCTGTGATAATACTAGTGCTATTAGTATGACGAAGAACCCGGTTCATCATAAGAAAACTAAGCACATAAATTTTAGGCACCATTTCCTGAGGGATAACTATGAAAAAGGAATGATCTCAATTGAATTTTGTGCTACTATTCAACAAATTGCAGATATCTTTACTAAAGCACTAAGTAGGGAGTATTTTGAGAGAAACAGGCTTGAATTAGGGATGATTAAAATCACCTGATTCAAAAAAAAATTAAAAATGAATTTTTTTTGGCTAGAAACACTAACATATATAATCAACCAGTCTAATCATTGCTCAACATCATGACTTTACTGTCATACTCACTGTCCATGTATTAATATAATTCCCTAGTTGCTAATGATGTTTCTCTAACTTTGTAAACTGAGGCAAATTAAGGACTTTAACACGATGAAACTGGTTCATCTCTGTTGGTTCATCTGACTTACAAGATACGTGCTCATCTCCATACAATTATTGAACTAATTACAATCACACATGAGCATGATTCTATCTACATTTGGTTCATCTCAAATTCTTTGTACTAATCCCTAAATGAACCTGTTCCAAGAAGTCACATCAGTACTCAATTAGCCTAGAGGTAGGGAACTCTTAACCGTCTAATCAATGACACTCCTACAACTATTAGACTTCCACTTGAATAAATTTTCTACTCGTTATATAATTAATAGCCATATCTTATATAAGGGTCATCATTACTCTCCTCTTCATAAAGTAACCGTCGAACCAAGATCATTAATCTTCAAACCCAAAACTGATCACTCTTTCTTCTCTTCCTAACAACACTCATAATCATGTCTTCACCACCATCTGTTTCTTTTTCTTCATCACCAAATCATGATTATGATGGAGGGAACTATGAATCATAATCAAATTCTCCATCTATATATAGCTCTCAATCACCTGAAAACCCTCATATTCCTGAAAACCCTCATGTTCCAGAACCCACATCTAACCCTAACCCAGCCCCTCGTGGTCGTCGTGTAAAGGTTCTTGCCAAAAAATCAGTGGCTTCTAGGTCACATGCAAAATTCTTGGAGGCAATTCTGCAAGTTGAAAAGGATAATAATTCAGAATCATCAAGTGAATCTTTTAAATCAGCCAACGAGGATGAAGCACCTGGTTCATCAAATTCTAAACAAGGTAATCTTGATGCAATTTCTGAGTCTGTTAATGCTGAGAACATGTTTGTTCTGGTTGGGTCGGTAGTGGATGTTGAAGTGCCTAGTAGGCAAAGAAAATTGGAAAAAGGTAAAATTCTTGAGGGAAATGGATTTGGGGAGGATGGTACTAAATTGGCTATTTGTTGTCCCATTCTTGAGAAGGTTGCAGAAGATGTCACAAATTTAGGGGGAAGTATAGTCGAGGAAGCAGCGGCAGGTCTAACAAGCTTACAGAAAGGAGTAGATGAACCTGGTTCATCTCGGGACGAGACACTGACTGAAAGGCTAAGGAAACTAGGGGAGTCCTATAACCCCAAGAAAAGGAGGACTCAGAAGTCCAAGAAGGCTACTAACCCCGTTAATTCCAAGAAGAGGAAAGCTTTTGTAGTTGCTGATGCTCCTGTTCCTAAAGTGCGTGCTACATGTAGTGTTGTGAGAGAACTAGAAGAACTATTTGAGAATGCTCTGCTAGAGAGCAAGAAAAAGAGAGCTGCAAAAGGAAAGGCTAAAGTAGGAGACCCTGTGGAGACTGTTGTGGTTCAAGAGGATACGATGGACCTGGTCCATCATGAGAAGCAGATGGCTTCTGTTGTGGTTGGGGCACCAAAATCAATAAGGGCTAAGGTTTCTTCAAAGAATTCAGCTACAGTATCTTCCACACCATAAAACTGCCAAAAGGACCAGGTCCAAGACAAGAAAAGTGAAGGTTGTTGAGAAAGATGATGATAAAGAGTGGAGTGGAGAAGATGAGGGGGAAGTTGGTGAGGTGACTGACGGAATCACCTTGTTTGGCAAAAGAAAAATTCTTAAGGGAATGTTGTTGAAAGATCTCGAGGAACCTATGATGAGATACCTGTTGGACACACTGGATGTTCAGGGGTGGAAGAACATGGTCCTTCACATGGAAGGAAGGTTGGCTAGAGTTGAACTGCTAGAGTTCAAGGGTAATGCAACGGTCAAGGAGGGCAGGGTCACTACCACAGTCAAAGGAATTCAAGTCTCCTTTGATGCTAAAGAACTGGGAGAAATTCTGCACATTCCTGCTGAGGGCTATGAAGATTACACGAGGCAAAGATGGCCTAGTTTGGATGGGATGGCCTCCGCAATCAATATTACCAGATTCTTCAGTGACAATGAAAGGGAAATTGAAACCAGGCCAGTCTACAATAGTGAAATGAAGCCATAACACAAGTTGCTCTTCGAGTTTGTCATCAAGTTCTTACTGCCAAGACAAGAAAAAAGGCACATAGACAACTATATGGATCTGACCTTGATGGAATGTTTGTATAGGGGAAAGCTGATAAATTGGCCAACCTTCATAATCCAACTATTGGACGGAGTTGTGAATGGAACAAAAGCACATGCAATCCCATATGGATTTATTCTGACAGCTGTGCTGGCTTATTTTGATGTTACTGTGAAAAAGGCTGAGATGGCTACTGCCAAGGACTATTTTGGGAAGGATACTTTGCTGACTTGCGATTATACTGTCAATGTTCCTGCAGATGAAACCTGGTTCGTCTTAGGAAGCATCCTGTCAACAACAAAGTTAGAACTCTGGTGCAGGAAAGCGAGATCAAGGATATGGAAATCCTTCGTTTGAAATCTAGTTTGATTGAGGTTAAAGCTGAGCGGGATGCTCTCAGGGCTGAATTAGCAAAAGAGAAGAAAAAGAACGAGGGTGTTCTTAACCAGATGCTTTCTCTTCTACAAACCAAGACCACAACCTCCTCTGAACATTCCCATTCTTGGGTTATCAAGAGTTATCAAAGGCCCTTTTTAGAGCAGTTGTTCTGTTTCAATTGTTTTTATTCGGTTTTGCTCATGGTTATGGCTGTTTTTTTGTTTAGTTGTATGGTGTTTGATGTTCATTCCTAATCAATGAATTTTTGTTGTTTTTTTATTAACTTGTCTTAATTTCTTAGATAGCTTACATTTATTGGTTTCTTATGATGATTAATCATGTTTGCACATGCAGTTGCCTCAATGGCCATGAGTAATTGTTAACCACACTAGTGAGTTTATCATTTTGCGAACTTTTCGATGACGCCAAATGGGGGAAGACAAGTGCTTTTATATTTCAAGTAATATTTATAACCTAATGAACCTGGTTTCTCTATGATAAATTCTTACAAACATACAAAGTGTTTGAGTTGTATACAGGGAGAAGCACAGAGTTAGTCATCATCAAAAAGGGGGAATTTGTTGACCCAAGTCACTGTATAGTTTTGAAGATGTCTGAGCAGTTGAACTAGGTTCATCAGAGCATACACACTTGACCTGACGCGTTGGCACACAAACCTTATATGCATAGGAGATGA
>ML419660.1:2262-23509 GCA_005239525.1 Nicotiana knightiana
CCGTAAAAGAAAGGTTTGGCCGGCAAAAAATGAAATAGCCGGACCTTGGCCGGACTCCGGAGGGTTTGAAAACGAGTCAAACCCACATGAATCAATTTCTCTTATCAAGAGAAACTGACTCATGTAGGTGTGAACCGTTGAATCGTTTGAAGTCGACCGTTGTAGCATTTTAGGTTTTTCAGATTCTTAGATATGAAATTGGGTGATTTTGAGGAAACTGATAGTGGGATGGGGTTAAGGGTGAAGAGAGGGTTGTAGGGTGAAAGGTAGGGGTGGTTTGGAGATGGTCCGCCACCGTTAGGCGAGTTCTGGTGGCGGAAACCTAGGGCGGCTAGGGTTTGGTCGAGGCAGAAGAGAGAGAGACGAATGGGAGGGGAGGCAGCTTGGGTTTGGTGGGGGCTAGAGTCTGATGGAAATGAGGGGGGTGGTGAGTGTTTGGACATATATATATTTAATGGATAATGAGTTCTCAACCGTTGGATCTGGAAAGATCAACGGTTGAGATCTTTCGATTTAATTTGAACGGTGTCGTTTTGGGTACTGGGGCCGGACCGGGTAGGAAGTGTATTGGGCTGGATCGTTTGAGTGTATAGAGATAGGGATTGGGCCTGGGTATTTCTTGGCCCAAGTCCGATTTAGTTCTCTTTTTAAACTAAACTAAACTACTTAATTAATTTAAATTAACTTAAAACTCCACAAAAATGTATTAATTAATTCTAATTCAGTCTAATTAGAGATTGATTGGTAAATAAATTAAGGGTGAAACAATTAATTTTGACACTCATATATTTTAAAAGAAAAAATTAATTTTCACAATTTGTTCGGAAAAATGACTAAATTTAGCAATTAGTTATTAAAACTACATTACATCAAATAATCATCATCCGTTTTGTTATTTATTCAATTAATTATAAATAATGAATATATAATTCCTTGATAATAATGATGCGCCTAATTTCGCAAGTTTAAATAATTTTAAAGGATGAATTATGAATATGCAATGCAAAATAAATTCACAATTAACACTAAAATTCAACAAAAAATTGTGAAACTAATTTATTTTATTGAATGTTGTAGTAGTATATGGTGGGTGAAAAATCAACTGCTCACAAAATATGAAACCATGAACATTTTTGGTAATAAGGTTTCATATATGGTATAAGAAGGAAAAAATCCCTTTTGAATTAGCGGTTCGATCGAACCCATTAGCTTTCCCTAGCTATATAAACTTAAAGTGAAATAATTTTTGGAGGTTGAACTTGTGTTTGAAAATGCATTTTACTTGAAACCAGTTTTTAGAACTTGAAAATTTTTCTTCAATTTTTTTTTCCAAAACCTTGTCAAATTCTATGAACAAACAATTTTTTCAAAAATATTATATAAAAAGTAGCCAAGATCTATGTCAAAACGGGAGCCAAGTTTTTATTCATGTTTCCTTCTCTCTTCTTCAGTTTACTAGTTAGTCTGAGTTACATATTAACGTCAAACTTTTGTAATGGTATAAAAAAAATCACTTCTAATTAAGAACCAGAAACCTTATAGGAGAACTTTCGAATTAAACATGAGATAGATGGGTGAAATTCAAAAGTAGCCAGATTTATAAGTGGTAATTGAAAAATACCCACAATTTCAAAAGTAATTCAAATTTAGCCACTTTTCATGTAAAGATAAATCTGAATGAAGACACTGTTCAAAATCCGGAAAATATTACAAGATAATATACTAGAGTTCGAATTTTTTACATGTGAACTTCCAGTCTATAATGCTGGAACTCTGGTATAAATATAATGGAACTTATACTGGAACTCCATCATAATATACTGGAGTTTCAATGTAATATACTGGTCCAACATAATATGCTGAAGTTCATACACAGGTGATCCAATCTCTAGTATATTATACTTGAACTTTCCGTGTTGCAGCAAAATAGTGGCTATTTTTCAAACACTGGCTATTTTTCAATTACCAATCCGAAAACTGGCTAGCCCATGCTATTTTTACGAGGCAGAGAGACACAACTAGAAGCCCATCTTTACGCTAGTCCTAGAAACCAATTAAAGGTGGGCCAACATTTGAGATTTTTACATAATTATACACTAATTATACACGATTATGTGTATATTATATATGAATTACATAAATTATACCTCAGTCAATTAGTTTTAGTTTAAGCATT
Organism: Nicotiana knightiana; assembly: GCA_005239525.1. NCBI lineage: Eukaryota > Viridiplantae > Streptophyta > Magnoliopsida > Solanales > Solanaceae > Nicotiana > Nicotiana knightiana. The sequence goes on from ML419660.1 coordinate 4,439, forward strand.
TAGGTGGGCGAATATTAAGTTAATTCTACAGATATGAGTGTCTGTTAAATTAAATGACAAAGTTATCCACATTAAAATGTCGTTCTATATATGAGACAATTAATCCTAAATCATAATGCATACCTAGAAGAATAATAATGAATTTAATAGCGATAACATATAATGTCGGAGGAACATGAGTCATGTTCCTTAAAACTAAGGCAAAAACATGCATGTGAACAGAGGCGGAGTCAGAATCTGAAGTTTTTGAGTTCAGGATTTTAACCCTTTTAAGATAGTGGGTTTTAAATTAATATTTGAATATATTAAATGAATTCTCGAAACAAATATAAAATTTGGACCAAAATTACTGGATTCGGCCGAACCCGTGCCTCGGTCTCTAGCTCCGTCCGTGCATGTGAAATAACTTATACTATATAGCAGGCAACATCACATGAATTGCTAGATATTATTGTGTCCTAGTTCAATGAAATTCTTAACGTTCCCTGTTCATATATTGACCTATTAATTTGTCTGACTTTCTCTCATGGTATATTCCCCACTTTCATTATAATGGTGTCAAATCTAATCAAGAAATGAAAAAAATCCTAATGCTGTATAGTACCAGCCACGTTACACTTGGTCTTGACATGATCCAAATGCAGCAATTCAATACACTTACGACCGTAAAGTAGATTAAAGATTAGCATGGCCCTGTCATCGGTACGTAGTGATATAATATGTGAAATTGTTTCATATTTATTAAATTTGAACCCATAAATTTAAAGATTGAGTTCAGCGTTAAGAATATTAACAGTTGAATCCATCCAGTTCAAATTCTGGATCTGCTTTGATTATATACACACACAAAAAAGGTTAGCCCCTCCATTCCAATTTATTTGGTAATATTTCATTTTTAATCCGTTTAAAAAAGAACGGGAGCTTTTTGAATTTGAAACAATTAACATAAACTCCTGACTCACCCGTATTCAGAAACTTTTGTCGTCATACACAGTAGCGGAGCCACCTTATACACTTTATAGGTAGGTAAAAAAAAAATTATATGTATTGACTCCCCTTAATTTCCTAGTATGTTTACTTTTATATATTTTGACGTCCTTTAACGAAAATTCTGGCTCCGCCACTGATCATACATGACATATTTAAGATTACAAGTTTCAAAAGTGTTATAACTCCATAAATGTTATGGTAGTTAGGTTTATGATAAAAAATCTTCTTTCCATATTTAAGTTTCGTATCTACTCAAATAATGTAAAAAGATATTGAAATGGAAGGAGGGAAATATGTACACATAATTAACAAGATCACTTATCCTGAAGTGCTCCCTCTCCCTAAATCTTAAGTTCTTCTACTCCCTTTGCATGTTACAAAAAAGATTGTGAATCATTTGAGCAGCTTATTTGTTCTTCGATCTCTCTAAGTTTCTAATGTTCTAACACATGTTTGATCATAGTTAGTTGTTTGCTCGCAAACCTTTCGTCATGGTTGCAAGCACATGAGGTAGAGAGAGCCACAATTTAAAGTTTACGTATTCGAGATTATAGTTTTATAAAATTATTGGATTCTAAATTAATAGGTTGTACAAAATATATGGATTTCATAAAATAAATATAATACTTGGACCAGAACTAGTGTTTGAATTCGGCCAAACTCATAGGCTATACTAAACTTGACCGAAACACATAAGCTATACTCCGGCTCCGCCCTGCATGAATGGAAGAATCTGTAAAACAGTTAGAAACACATCAAATCAGAATGATGCTACACTAGGGTTTATGTGCAAGGAAAGGAACAGACACACACACACTCTGGACTTTGACATAAATATCCATCATGTCTAAAGAGGTGCACCTTCTGCTCTATCCGGGGCACTCGGGTTCGGCCGAATCCAGTAGCTTTAATCCAAACCATATATTTGTTTTAAGAAATTCATTGAATATGTACAAATTCTTACTTTAGAACCCACTAACATAAAAACGTTAAAATCCCGAACACAGTAACTTCAAATCATGAGGTTCAAACATATGAAGAAGTAATATACAATATGTTCAGTCATTCAATGCATCTGCCACTTTAACCCATCTGCCACTTTGCCTCTTATGCATGTTAAGCAATTCCCAACTTCGCGATATGTTCAGTAATTCAATTTTCATCTATGTACAAATAGTGGCAGACTCAGTATTTTCACCAAGGAGGTTCAAACATATGAAGAAGTAATATACAATGAAATAGGTTTTGTCCCTTAAAAAAGAAGAAGCAAAACGTAAAGCTTAGATATAGGAAAAAAATTGTACTTGTTCTTGATTGGTTTCGAACCCAGGATCCCTTAAAAAAATTGAACACAGCAGCAAGATCACTCTTAACCATACGAATAATATGTAAACTCAAGTTATACAACTTGATATTTCTGTAACAAATAGACAAGGAGGGGGGGGGGGGACATATACAAAATAATCTTTATATTTACGGGTAGGTTCCAGATGGCGTACTTGTTTGACCAAAAAATATAATCGTTGGCTCAAATAATTAAATTATGCACTAAGGGATTAAATCTAGTTAACAATAATATTTTTAAATGCGAGTCCCGAAAGCGACGTTGGAAAGATCGGGTAGAAATATAATAATGGTATGCAACAACCATTCCAATTAATGTGAGCAGAGCATTAAATAGCAACAAACAATAATAAATGACATTTAAGTAAATAGAAGAAGTGATTCACCCAATAAAGGAGGAACTAAGTGGTTATTCCTCCTGACAATGATGAATGATAGACGAATTCTTGAATGTTCAAATTATCCTCGGATCTGGAGGAAAGTATGAAATAATATAGACAAGAATCTTGGTGAAATGGTGATGTTTGTATCTTAGTAAGAGAGAGAGAATCTTTTGTCAAAGTGTGTTCTTACAAATGAATATCACATGCCTCACATTATTGGCCCCTCTTCCTATATATATGAGACATACTTCTAACAAACCCTAGCTATACAAACTGCAGAGATTATTTGCTAAAATATTCTCTTTAATATCTTATTTCGAAAACTAGCTGTTACAGCTTCATCAGTGATGCTCGACCTCGACCATTGTCGTCATCTCGACCACGTCTCCCGTCGACTATTCGGCTGCAAGTATTTCTGCTTCCTGGCCCACCTCAGCTAATGATAACTTGAGAGTCCCTCCTCCTGGGTAATCTTATTTCGAATACTATCAAGCAGATTTTGATCCATACAGTTAGTCCATCCGCTTATTGAAGCCGACTTCAAGCAGGCTTGATGAGCAAATTCTATTCTTCATGGTCAAGATGATTGGACGAGTGGTTTGGGTCGCGATGTTTCAGATGAGCTAACAATGTGGACTTTCATGAGCCACAACTTTTAGGGTTACGTTGTTCCTAGATCAACGTGACGTCATTATGGTGCGTTTTCCCGATGTGTTGCATCGTTTCACGTGCGTCTGTTGGTTGGATTTGTCGCTTCGATAGTGGTGATAAGTAATGATAACCTAATTTCTTGATTTCGATGCCTGAGCTCTTATAAATAGGGATGTGAAGACACACAATCAAGTTTTACAGATTTCCCATATCGAAACCTTGTGCCTTCTTCTTCTTATTCCATTAATGTGCATCTTATTTCCCTACCCTAGTGATCCCTGTCATTTTTAACTCCCCGTTACTTTGAATACCCTCTCTCTCGTTAGAACTATGTCTAACGTATCTTCTGGTCCCAATGAGGAAATTTACCCGGTTCCCTTGACGATGGTTTTCCCTCCTCACGCGGATGGCGTCTCCGTTGAGAAAGAGAACTTCCCCGAAGTAAAGGAGATAGTTCATCGTGGTGAGAAAGTCAGGTCTGGTTTTACAAAGGCGCCCAAAGCTGAGCCCGAAATCTCCGAGCCGGTGATGAAGGAGGCTGATCTATTAGAGCTTAAGGCTAAATTCGGCATTCCCTCTCGCGTCGAGTTGGTTCCTGCCGGGCGGGATGTGGTACAAGTCCATCTTTCCTATGCTTACATCTTTCATGTCAGCTACACTCTTCCCCTTCTTCCACTAGAGGAGGAGTTTTGCCGTTTCTATGGAGTTTTCCCCGCTCAGCTCGCACCGTATATCTATAAGCTCATAAGGATGTTCACTAAGTTTGCAGAATTGGTCAGAGTTGAGATTACACTTCGGAATTTGATGCATCTCTTTGCCCCTAATTTCTATAGGGGGACGATGTTAAACCTTCACCACCGAGGGGCCAAGTGCCTGGTGGTGAAGATGGATGACAAGGCTAACCATCAGTTTTGGCACAATGTTTTCTTCGTTAGAACCGAGGACGTGATGACCAACACAGACGACTTCCTTGAAACTTTGAATTATACTAGTAAGCGTCTAACCTCTCTTTGTTGAGGCATTTGATTTACTTCGCTTAGTCATGGGTTCTGATCTCCTTCTCCTTTCTTGTACAGCCAAGACTACGCGCCCTTTTTTAGTCGGGGACATTTCTGATTGGCTCGGCCGACTCCTCCCTCACATCGCGGGAATTCATGAGTGGCCGGGTTTTTTCAAGAAGTTTGGGCCTGCTCCCTCCTTAACCGTTGAGTTTCTTTATTTTCGTCTCTCAGTCGCTTACCTTTTGTAGTTTACTCTGGTTGACCTTTTTTTGTACTTTTTTTAACTCTAGCCTGAGGGTCTTCGAAGAGGCCGATAGCTCCCACACCTGCATTCTGTAAGAGGAAAGCTGCTACCTCGTCGGCTTCTGCCCCTTCTACAACCGTAGCTGATTTTACTCGCCCCTCGATCCCACCCGCTGCTTCAGTATCAATTCTTTTTTTAACTGCAGATACTTCAGTAGTGGAACCTTCGGCTTCCCCTTTGTGCTGTCTTGTGGATGAATAGGAGGAGTCGCTGCCAAGTGACGGAGACCTGATGCTCCGCAAGAGGAGATCGGTGGATATTGGCGACGGGGTTGCTCGTGCTGTGGACTCTATGATGGATGAATTTACTCTTCATAAGAAGGCGACCATTATCCTTGAAGAAGATGATGGACTGGCATCTGAGGTTTCAAGATCAGCAGAGGACGGCAAAGGTATGTCTTTTCCCTTTGTGATGACGGAGGTCGAAGGTCCGACCGTCGGAGTTTCTGATCCTTTGCGGCAAGAGGGGCCGTCGACCTTGCAATCAACCGATGATACTTCTTTGCCGGCCGATGGGAGAGGCAGAGTCATTGCCAAAGATCATTATGAGACGGGTTCAGACGTTGATGTCGCTGGCCTGAGGATGATGAAGGAAGGGTTTACCCAACTCGAGGTGAGGTTGGAAGGGTCTACGAGGACCATAGCGATTCCCATGGATCACGATCTGTTAAAGAATATGGAGAGCGTAGTCCCTTCCATCGGCCCTCTTTGCTCCGATGTAGAAGGTTAAACCCTCATAGAACTAGACGATGTTACTCTGTCGAGGAATATAGCCGGCCTTGCCCTCAGGGTGAGTATTTTAGGGCTTCGTTTTTCTTACTGTTGTGTTTTTTTTGTTATAGTATTTTTCTCTTGTTAGCGGAGACGTTCTCACTCTTGCTTTTCTTCTTTTTCTTATGATTGCAAACTATGTTCTTGGAGATTGATATCGCTCAAAGGGAGGAGAGGCGTATGAAAATATTTGAGAATTTGGAGCGCAAGTACTTTGAGAACCGCGACAAGTACCGAGAGATTCACATGCATTTTGGCGAGGGCGGTAACTTGCAAGCTTTTCATGATGAGTTGAAGAAGAATGATGACGAGATGGTGAGGGTCATCGAGAAGTGTAGTGTCCTTGAAGGGACGTTGATAGGTAAGGAGGAAAAGCTCGAAGTTAGCAAAACGGTTGAAGCCCAGTGCAGCGATCTCCACACTCATATGGTTTCGCTGCGTGCCCAGCTTGAGGAGTGTCAATTCAGGGCGGATGCTCTAAGTGGTGAGGTCGGCGAGAAGGCAGAGGATATTGAGAAGGCAAAGTTCGCTCGGTCGGAGGCTTTGAGGAAGGCAGAGGCTCTTGAGGTAGTCATCCGGACTCTCCGTTCTAAGAGAGAGAATGACTTGGAAACAGAAAGGCTTAAAGAAGAGTGGCTTGATGAGAGGATTGGAGAGTTAGAGAAAGAGACCTCTGGCCTCTAAGACCGAGTTTCTTCTCTTGAAGTCGAGAAAGCCCGATTACTGGCGCAACCGTCCTCTTCCCATACTTCAGATTTTCTTAATGTTCCCCAAGAGTTGTACGAGGAGTGGATTCATGTCGAGTCCTAGTTATACATTTTTCGAGATTTGCATGCGGGGGGATCCGTTTCTGAGGCCTCCCTCGATTCTTGTGTTAAGGCTCGCAAAGCTCAAGTCGCTTGCGGGTATGAACTCGCTACGCCAGAGGCCGGCGAGGACGACGGGGACGAAGGTGTAGATATGCTCGAGAAAAATCCATGGTATAACACTGCATATCCTGAGGGTGAAGGAGGCGATGGCGAGGGTGTTGAAGGTCAAGCTGGAGACACTGTTGAGGACCAAGTTGGCGGGGATGTCGAGGGCCGTGATGGTGGTGGCCAGTAGTTTTCTCTTTTAATTTTTGTATATTTTTACGTGTAGTTGGTGGCGTCTTCATGAGCCTTTGCAACAAATATTTCAAGTTTGAAATGATGACTTCGTTATTTGCATCTGATTATCTTCATGCGGTTCATTTTTGCATTTGTACCTTTTCTAATTTATTCACTTGGTTGCCTTGATTTTCTGACCATGATAACTTAATGGCGAATGACGGCTAGAGGTTTGGCATTTGTTCAAACAAGTTTTTATTATGGCTGAGGGTCGGTAGGTGTTAGTTCGAACAAGGTCAAACATAACCTAAGTTTAATTATGCCCAAGAGCTAGTAGGTGTTAGTTCGAACATAACCTAAATTTAATTAAGGTCGAGGGCCGGTAGGTGTTAGTTTGAACAAGGTCAAACATAGCTTAAATTTAATTATGACCGAGGGCCGGTAGGTGTTAATTCGAATAAGGTCGAACATAACATAAGTTTAATTATGACCGAGGGTCACTAGGCTTCAGTTCGACGAGGTCGAACATAACCTAATTTTAATTATGGCTGAGGGCCAGTATGTGTCAGTTTGAACAAGGTCGAGTATAACCTAAATTTAATTACGGTTGAGGGTCGGTAGGTGTTTGTTCGAACAAGGTTAAACATAACCTAAGTTTAATTATGGCCGAGGGCCAGTAAGCATCAGTTCAACGAGGTCAAACATAACCTAATTTTATTTATGGTCGAGGGCCGGTAGGTGTTCCGATAAGTGCGAAGTCTGTCAAAACCGTAAACTTTAAGAATTGTTGCTTTGGTCATACATTTGGAGAAATTTACAAATTTTTGGGCATTGATTGGTTGACCTGGAGAGTGCTTGAGAGGTCGAGCAATGAACTAGCCATCCTGGCCCCATCTTTGTGTACTTCAACTTGAAGTGTTCCCTTGAGAAACCTCCTTGAGAAAAACCCAATTGGGACAAAAATCAAGTGAGGGAAAAAAGATTACGACTTGGGGGATGATTTATATCTTAAAAGCTGAAGTACTTGAGGTGGGTAATATTATAGTTGTTTGGTAGTAGCTTTCCTTCCATTATTTCTAGTTGGAATGACCCGTTGTTCGGTTTTGCCGAGATTTTGTACAGGCCGTTCCCAATTTTTTCCTAGTTTGCCTTCCCGTGGGTCTTTGCTCGTTTGTGTTTTAGCATTAAGCACGTAGTCCCCGATTTTGAACGACCTGACCTTTGCCCTCTTGTTATAATAGCATTTTGCTTGTTATTTTTGGGCGATCATCCTTATATGTCTCTTCGTTCCTCAAGTTCGTCGATCTCCTGCCTTCTGCTTTCTTCGTTCCTTGGTCCGCTCTCATGAGAGTACCTTAGGCTGGGATCTCCGGCCTCGACTAGTATTACTACATCGGTCCCATAGACCAAAGAGTAGGGCGTCTTTCTTATGCTCGTTTTTGGCGTTGTTCGATAGGTCCATAGTACTTCTGGTAATATTTCTAGCCACAGTCCCTTGGCGTCTTCAAGTTTTTTCTTCATGATGTTCAATATTGACTTGTTGGAGGACTCTTCTTGCCCATTGCCCGTAGGGTGATATGGCATCGAGAGTATCCTTTTGATATGCCATTTCTCAAAAAACTCGGTGGTCTTCTTTCCCGTGAACTGAGGTTCATTGTCGCAGCTGATCTCTTTGGGGAGGACGAACTGACATATGATGTTTTTCCATATAAAGGCGATCACTTCCTGTTCACGTATTTGGGCGACTTCTCCTGCTTCCACCCACTTAGAGAAATAGTTAGTTAAAACCAAAAGGAATCGTACGTTACCTCGCTCTGCCGGGAGGGGGACCACAATGTCCATTACCCATTTGATGAACGACCAAGGTAAGGTGATCGAGTGGAGGTGTTCGCCCGCTTGGTGAATCATCATGGCGTACTTTTGGCACTGCTCGCATCTTTTCACGAAGTTTGTGGCCTCCTTTTTTATGGTGGACCAGTAGTATCCTGCCCGTATGAGGCATCTGGCTAGAGCCTCACTACCGGAGTGAGCTCCACAATGGCCCTCGTGGACCTCTTCAAGGACGTGCCAAGTCTGGTTTGGGCCTAGGCATTTTGCTAGAGGGTCGCCGTAAGTCCTCTTATACAGGTCGTTGTGGGCGATATTTTACCTGACCACTTGCATTCTCAGTTTCTTGGCTTCTTTTTTATCATCTGGGAGTGTGCCATCCTACAGATATGTAATAATACAATTGCGCCAGTCCCAAGTTAAGCTTACGGTTCTTAGGGGTGTTCATGGTTCAGTTTGAGTCGGTTTTTCCCTAAAATGAAACCAAACCAAGTAAGTCGGTTTTTCAAATATTGGAACCAAACCAAACCAATTAAGTCGGCTTTTTATCGATTCGGGTTTTGTCTTTTTCAGCCTTTTGGGTTATTTATCGATTTTTTCTTAGATATGAGACGTACACCATCAAACGCATATTCCGACGACTACATTTTTAGTGTAACACTATCAAACCATTTGCTCTTTGAGAAATCTATCATTTACCAAGATATATTGATGATAATTGACTCAAATAGTGATGAATAATTAAGTACTCAATTAAAAATTAATTATTTTTAACATAAAATAAATTCTTGTACTTAACAAAAGAAAACAGTCAATCAAACTAGAAGACAAAGAATTAGATAATTATAATATCAAAGAACTAGACTAAAAATACAAATGACTAATATGTACCATAAAATTTTAGAAACTTTATATAAAAATATACATATATAGGTGTAATAATAAATTTAAATTGCTATTTTTATAGTCGGTTTAGTTTGGTTTTTTCGGTTAGTTTTTGATAAAATTCAAAACCAAACCAAATTTGATCGATTTTTAAAATTTAAAACCAAACCTAACCAAACCTAAAAAATATCAATTTTTTTGGTCGATTTAGTTCTGTTTTTGGTTTGATTCGATTTTTCGGGTTTTTATGAATACCCCTAATGGTTCTTATCTTAATTTGATCAAGCGATCAATTGAGGAGGTGGACTACATTCTTGTCTCCGGTTGCGATGCTTTTAGTGGCTGCGACCAGTTTAGCGAGGCCGTCTGCCTCAACGTTCTGTACTCGGGGAATTTTTTCGAGCTGGCATTCGCCAAACTCGGGAAGCAACTTGCAAATTTCAGTCTGATATTTTGGAAATCTTTGTTCTTTGATTTTGTAAGTCCCTGTCACTTGGTTGATTACGAGTTGGGAATCACAGCGTAGTTTTAACCGTCTTACCCCGTACTTAAGTGCTAGTCTCAAACCTGCGGTTACAACCTCAGACTCGGCCTCGTTGTTAGTCATATCCGGGCACCTTATGGACTGGCGAATCAGTTCGCCTGTTGGGACTTCGAGTACGTGTCCCAGTCTGTCCCCTGACGCATTGGATGCGCCATCGGTGTATAGGACCCGGAGGTCTTGTGTTTAGGGGGAAGTTTGACAGGTTTCTCTCTCAACTTTGAGCATTAATTTTGCGCTGAAGTTGGCGACGAAGGTAGCGAGCACTTGTAACTTTATCGCTGTTCGTGGCTGGTACGTGATATCGTGCTCGCTCAGCTTGATGTCCCATTTGTCCAGCCTTTCAGATAGCTCGAGTTTATGCAAATGCTTCTCAGGGGGAAGGCCGTGACGACTGAGACGTGGTGGCACTGGAAATACGGTCTAAGCTTTTGCGAAGCTACGACTAAGGCCAGGGCCATCTTTTCGAGGTGAGGATACCTCGTCTCGGTGTCGACTAATGTTTTGCTAATATAATATATAGGGATTGTGTACCTTTGTTTTCTCGAACCAGAACTGCGCTCACAGCTAATTCGGATACAACAAGATACGTGAGGAGACTTTCTCCATGCTCTGGTTTTGAAAGTAGTGATGGCGACGACAACTATACTTTTAACTCCTTCAGGGCTTGGACGTACTCCAATGTCCATTGGAGGCCATTCTCCTGCTTGAGTACGGCAAAGAATCTGTGACATCTATCCGATGATCGTGAAATGAACCTTGACAGAGCGACAATCTGGCCAGTCAACCTTTGAACCTGCTTTTTAGTGGTCAAGTGTTCCGACATCCGCTCGATGGCTTTGATTTGGTTATGATTGACCTCGATCCCTCTCTGTGATACCAGGAAACTCAAAAACTTTCTTGAGGTCACACCAAATGCACAATTCTCGAGGTTCAGCTTCATTCCGTATCACCTGAGTATGTCGAAAGTTTCTCTCAGATGGTCGATGTGATCTTCTTTCCTTTTGTACTTGACCAGCATGTCGTCTATATAGACTTTCATTGTCTTACATAGTTGGTCCTTGAACATCGTTGTCACCAACCTTGGATAAGTTTCCCCAGTGTTCTTTAACCCGAAGGGCATGAGGCTGTAGCAGTACGTCTCTTGATAGGTGATGAAAGTGTTTTTTTCCTGATCCCCTTCTTCAATGAGGATTTGATTAGAAGAATAAGCATCCAAGAATCTCAGTAGTTCTTTGCCGACTGTTACATCGATGAGTTGGTCGATATGGGATAATGGGAACGAATCCTTTGGCCATGCTTTGTTTAAATATGTGAAATCCACGCACATCTACCATTTTCCATTCTTTTTCTTAACCATGACCACGTAGGCGACCCACTGGGGTTACTTCGACTCCCTGATAGATCCATTCTCCAATAGTTTTTCCACCTCTTCACGTACCGCGTCATTGAATGCGGAGTTAAACTTATGTCTGACTTGTCTCACTAGGGGGTGGAATGGGTCGATGTTTAGTTTGTGCGTGGAAATTTCCATTGGGATACCCGGCATATCTGCATGGCAGAAAGCAAACAAATATGCGTTAATAGTTAAGAATTGATGGAATTTACCCGGTTCCTGAAGTTTGCAGCCGGTGTAAGCTTTCTTGCTGTGATCGTTGATGTATAATTGAATGGGGTCGAGGTATTCTAAGGTCGATCCTACAGCTTCGAGGTTATTAGGGTCTCTAATGACGTCCTCGCTACCGTCACATATCGACCTCGACCATGTTGATTGCTATGCCTATTTTTGTTTGTTCTTCATTTGTTGAGATTCTGTGCTATCTAGGGCGATGCAATAGCATTCCAAGATGTGTGTTGTTGTCCTCGTATGTTAAATATTCCCCATGGAGTCTGAAACTTGATGACCTGATATAACCTGGAAGGGATGACCCTCATGGTGTGTATCCATGGTCGCCCTATTATGGCGTTGTACGTTGTGTCTTGGACTATGATGTGAACGTGGTTTCCAGAGTGACTCCACTGGCCATAACGGGGAGTGTGATTTCACCAAATGTTCGCTCGACTGCATTGTTAAAACCAATTAGTGTGATGCAATGTGACACTATCTTATTTTCTAGTTTCATTTGTGCAAGTACTCGATGTTAGATAATGCACGCGCCGCTCCCATCGTCTACCATAATGCATCTCACATAGGTATTTGAAATTCGTAAAGTGATAACAAGGGCATCATAGTGAGGGAAATCCAAACCATTGGTATCCGACTTATCGAAGATGATACTCTCTTCGAGTTAGTTATATCGTTCGCAGGTGATTGATCATTTTAGTTTGTGGGTAGTGGTGAACTTAAACATGTTCATGGAATTATTGTCGCCGCCACTAATGATCATGTGAATGATGCGAGTTGGTGAGGGCGGTTTCGGTGGTCCTTGATGTTGTTCACGTCCTCTTGCAAAGTTGTTCCTTCTCCGGTTGCTTAGCAACTCTTTGAGGTGTCCTTATCATAACATGTTTACGACCTCCTGCCTTAGGGCGATGCAATCTTCGGTTATGTGTCCTCGTTCTTGGTGAAGCTCGCAGAGGGCGTCAGACTTTCTAGTACTCGGATCTTTCTCATCTTTTGTGGCTATTTCACTTTTGGTCCGAACTTTTCCATGGCATAGACTTTCTCTTTAGGTGGAACACAAGAATAAAAGGGGCATACTCTTTCTTTCCGGTGAGTCCCTATCCTTGATCTAGGTAGGCCTTCTTCGTGACGCGAGGAGGGCGCAACGACCGATCTGAAATATGGTTGATGTCATTTGTTGTTAGGTCTCTTCTGGTATCATTTCTTCGATCTTTTCTGGGTTCGGCCTGTACCGAGGTTAGTCGATGAGTTGGTCCATTGAGGTCGTCCTCATCTGCTCGGACCTCGACATAATATGCGTTGTGTATTTCATACCAAGTGGTTGGGGGGTACTTCATCAGTCGACTTAATAACTTTCTAATCGCCCTCGAACCATCCTGCTCCGCCCGTTCTGGAAGGCTACGACCGCCATCCCTTCTGAAACATTTGGCGAGGTCATCCTTACTCGGTTGAACCGGGCGAGGAAGTCCCTCAATCCCTCTCCCGGAGACTGTTTAATAGCAAATATGTTATTCACTCTAGCCTCGGCCTTCTTGGCCCCATCATGGGCCGTTACAAACTTGTCGGCCATCTCTTAGAAAGTTTCAAAGGAACGCGCAGATAGTTGCAAATACCATGTTAACGCTCCTCCTGTAAGGGTTTCATCGAATTTTTTCAACAAAATGAAAGATACTTGTTCTTTGGCAAGGTCATTGCCTTTCACGGCGATGATGTAATGAGTCACATGATCTTCAGGGTCGGTCTTGCCATCATATATCTTGAGGTAGGGCAACATCTAAAAGGTTTTTGGTATGGCATGTGGGGCGGCATCATCACTATAAGGCTGATCGACGAATTGGTCGGCATCTCTCTTCGGAAAAAGCTTAGGGGCGCCCGGTATCTTACCAATCTTTTCTTGATGTTCTCTCATTTGGTCCCGGAGTGCTCTGATCTCATTCTCCATTTTCTCTATCCTTTATATAATGGCTGCGAGAGTGTCGCCGCCTGTACTATTAACGTCATTGTGAGTAATACCTATCGTTGGATCAGGATGGAGTTGGTTGTGCTGCTCGTCTACCGATTGTATAACGTAAGTTCTTACGTTTTCTGTACCCGTGTCCCGAGCATGCTTATGGAGGACACTGGTTAATGTGTCAATTAGCCATGCCTCAAGGAGCGCTTTTACAACTGGGGCCCCCTCTGCCACAGATGTGAAGGCTTCCTTACCAAGAGATTTTGTGATGCTGCAGTGAGGAGGAGGCAACCCATCTCGCCTAGGGGAGGCATTGGGCGTTGTGTTTTCGTTTGCTGTTTCACATCTTTCATTGATGACGTTCATGAGGATATTTGGAAGGTCACTTATTATTCCCGACTTCCCGTCTTTTCTTCCCTGTTACCTGCCATGTTGGGATTTTGTGCACACAAAGAAAGGAGATCTTGATCTTGTTTTTTTTATGTCAGTGATCCGTGTTAGTAATAGATCTAGAGAAAACTAAAAATTTAACTAGGAAATCCCCACAGATAGCACCTAATTGTTTGACCAAAAAATGTAACCCTTGGCTCAAATAATTAAATTTATGCACTAAGGTATTAAACCTAGTTAACAATAATATTTTTAGATATGAGTTCCGAAAGCGTGACTAACGTTCGACAAATCTGATATAAATATAATAATGGTGTTCAACAATCATTTCAAGTAATCAATAATAGAGTATTGAATAGCAACGAACAATAATAAATGGTATTTAAGTAAATAGAAGGAGTGACTCACCCGATAAAGAGAACTAGGTGGTTATTCCTTCTGACAATGATGAATGACAGACAAATCCTTGAATGTTCGAATTTACCTTGGATCTGGAGGAAATATAAAATAATATAGACAAGAATCATAGTGAAAATGTGATGTTTGTATCTTAGGAAGAGAGAGAATCTTTCGTGAAAGTATGTTTTTACAAATGAATATCACACGCCTCATATTATTGGCCATCTTCCTATATATATGAGACATATTTCTAATAAACCCTAACAGTACAAACTGCAGAGAATATTCTCTATATTATATTTCGAAAAGGAATTTTTACATTTCTATGCCATATAGGAAACTATATTACCCTCAATGTTTAAGGTTTGATATAATTACACTTAGTATGCCTACTTACCAATTATATACCATTAGTGATTTTTAAGGGTATTAATTACACTCTTAATTTAACGCTACCGTATATTCCTTCTAATCCCTCTCCCCTCACGTTTCTCTCTCCAATTCTCACACCTTCACCCACGTTTCCCTCTCATACCCACGATTTCTGTATCAAAATCCCATTATTTCTTCCATATCCAAGGCACTGTCGGCACCTCTGCAATCTTGTCCCAATGTTTTTGTGCCCGAGGAAGATGAGCACAAACCTGGTCGATTTGATGGTTATGATTTCGGGTTCCTTCACATTAAGGTTTATCTCCCAGAGTTTGATTCTCAATATGTTCTGAGCTCGAACAGATCTTTTTATCTTTTTCTTTTGATGCTTCAATTGTTGGTAAAAGTCAATTTTCTTGCAACAGTTCATGGGAGGATTTTGCTTAGGAAGATCTATCCCTTCATCATGTTTTTTTGGTTCATTTATTCCTAATATTTTTCCATATTTAGCATAGCAGTTTCGTAAGGAGTAACAAGAGCATATAGGAGAATCACAGAATTGTAGCATAATTGAGATTTTCGACATAATTACATTTTTTACAGAAGATTTGTAGAAGTTTTAGTCGTTTTTGATTTGTGAAAACAAAAAATAAAGCATCTACAATAAGAATACAAATAATCTACAATTTATCTACAAAATATCTACAAACTGGGTACATTGAATTTTAATATCCTAATTTCCATTCAATTGTAGCATAATCGGAATTTTTGACATAATTGCATTTTTTGCAGAAGATTTGTAGAAGTTTTAGTCGTTTTTGATTTGTGAAAACAGAAAATAAAGTATCTACAATCACAATACAAATAATCTACAATTTATCTATAAAATATCTACAAACTAGGTACATTGAATTTTAATATTCCCAATTCCCATTCGATTGTAGCATAATTGGGATTTTCGACATAATTGCATTTTTTGCAGAAGATATGTAGAAGTTTTAGTCGTTTTTGATTTGTAAAAACAGAAAACAAAGCATCTACAATCAGAATACAAATAATCTACAATTTATCTACAAAATATCTACAAACTGGGTACATTGAATTTTAATATCCCAACTCCCATTCAATTGTAGCATAATTGAGATTTTCGACATAATTGTGTTTTTTGCAGAAGATTTGTAGAAGTTTTAGTCATTATTTTATTTGTGAAAACAGAAAAAAAACATTTACAATCAGAATACAAATAATCTACAATTTATCTACAAAATATCTACAAACTGGGTACATATTTGGACTCGACATGCTTCCGCTGAAATGTATGTTTCACATTTTAGATACATACTTTTGTCCAAAACAATACTAAATCATCCACCTTTTTCTTACTAACACGCATCTGCAATATTGTCACGTTAGACGTAAGTGTTGACAACCTAGAACAGCTTGTATATTTTTAATTCTTTCAGTTGAGTTCCAAGTAATTAAATATTTTAAAAAGATGAGATCGAATCCATTAAAATCAGACAATTAATTAAAGGAATTTCCAATATTGGCGCGCCTAAATAAGGAAGCCTACAGCTACAATGATTCCTTATTTAATGAAATATCTGAAAGAATCTTTAATTCCCCAATATTAGCGCGCCTAAATAAGGAAGCCTACAACTACAATGATTCCTTATTTAATAAATTATCTATTTTATGTAGAGTTACTATTAGCGTGGCGGGTAATGTGCAAACTACAAACATATTTGGTAATATAGTTTTCTATATGGTAATTCCTTTCGAAAACTAGCGGTTACAACTTCATCAGTGATGCTCGACCTCGACCAGTGTCGTCATCTCGACCACAGGTCCCGTCTTCGACTGCAAGTATTTCTGCTTCCTGGTCCACCTCAGCTAATGACAACTTGAGACTCCCTCCTTCTGGGTAATCTTATATCGAATACTATAAAGCGGATTTCGACTCATACAGTACTAATATATTTTTGAACAGTTTTGGTTTATTAAAAGTGAACATTTTTTGTCTTGATCCGTCAAATATCTGACAAACTTTAGTTGTTAGATATAATGAAAATTACAAAAGAATTTAATTTGAAACAAATCCTGTCAAGTGGTAGAAAACGCAACATAAAAAAATAGATTTAAAAAATGCATCTCGAAAAGCTGGACCAAACTCTAGAAATAGACCTAAAATAGCGGGGAAAAAAATAAATACAAAAACGGATTCTCCAAATGTGAGTTCATGTTAATTAAATGAAAAGAGGTCTTCGTGCGTAGAGTCAGAGAAAGTGCAATAATATATTCTACAACGAGAGATATCAATGCACCGAGAAAATCCAGATTTTGTAGCTGGCAAGTTTTGAAGGTGAAAATGTGGCAAAATTGGATTTTCATGTATATAATTAAATTCGTTTGGATTTTCATGTATATAATTAAATCCGTTGTAATAACTTTCTAGTGTATATGCGGTCAAAATTAAACTTGTTCTTTTGTATGGTTAATCGAGATCGGGGTGGCAAACCAAGGTTCGACCTATGTCACATTGGAGCATGAAACGAAGTCAGGTTGCCAAGCTCGTGAGTCAGGGACCGATCGAGATTAAGATCAGCCGAGATCGAGACCGAACGTGATAGAAATCGAGCGAGATCGAAAGAAGCCTGCTGAGTCGAATAACGAAAAACCAAGATATCCGTGATCGGGCAAGGATCGCGGCGAAAATCTCGGCACGTATCAAGTGAAGATCGGTTAATTATCCAATCATGAGATTTCCTACTGTATTTAGAATTGTACCATAAATAAAACTCCTCTATTATGTAAAGGGGTTTTAATCATTACATTCACGCAGAACAAAATAATATGTTACATTTTTTCTCTTAAGCTTTCAATACTCTTTTGCTCAATTCATATTTTCAACATCATACTCATTTGGTTCGAGGGCTACCTAACTCAAGGGCCAAAGTCGCATATCATATTTGATTAACTCTATTTTTATTTACACTCAATTTCTAATATCAATTTACATATTTCTCAGTTTATGCTAAGTGAAATTACATATCCTTAAAACCACTTATAAATTTAATTGTTATCAGATTTTAAGGGTAAACATAGTGCAAATATGATCTATTTTCTATCCATTTTATCTTATTTCCTTCTTACTTTTTCCCTCACAAAGAAGACTACAAATTTTGAATCCTATTGTTCTTCAATTTGACAGAGTGAAATTCTACAACTTTATTGTTTCAACTTAGGTTAAAATGGTACGAGTACTTTTCTTACTTTATGCGTATACGTGCATTTCCACGTCGAAGTAATTAATAAAATCCTAGCAAATATCAAACCAAGTGAAGACCTTTTCGGTCATAAGAGGCGATGGTATTTCAAACATGTCAGAGATTCACGTGCAAAAGCATTTTTACCATGATCCATATTTACCAATTATCCTTGGACTTTGACCTTCAAGCACCAACAAAAATGTGGGGGTGGGGTGAAGATGGTGATATAATTGCTCTTTTTTTTAGTTTATTATTCGGTCTCAGGTGTCTGGTAATCGCACGGGGCTAAAGTAATTCGAATTCGCATCAGAAAATCTTAGATCGAGGATAAAACGTTCTCTAATATCTATTAAAGGAGATTTAATACTCAATGTTCGAACTCAAAACTTATAAATAATAATGAGGGAGTATCTATCACTCTAGCGCAACCCTTATTGGTTGATATAATTGCTCTATTTATTGTCAAACATCTTATGGTGGAGTTGGGTGATTCCTTCACCCATAAGTAGTGATATCTTATTCGAATTTTGGAATAAAGAAACTCTGGATTGAAAGCGCTTTTACTTCAGCAAATCTTGCATAATATATTCAATTTAAATTAGTCGAGTCGATAAATATTAAATATTTACGTTCAAAAGTATAGCCTAACCGTCAATAAAGTAAACGTGAACCATATGGCTTCAGGTTCAAATTTTAATGGAGACAAAAACAATAGGTGATTTCTTTTTATTTGTCCAAATTTTGGTGGACAGAGTTACCAGATAGAGGTGAGTTTACGATTTACGTTCTATGGGTTTAGATATACTATTTATTGCAATTTTAGTGGATTTTATATATAAATTTATGCTTTGCATCAAAAGTACCGGGTTCAGATGAACCCGATGTCCAGGTGCTATATTCGCCACTGTCATCAAGTACCTATTGTTGGTGGGAGGTGACAAATATATCGTGGAATAAGTCGAGATGAGAAAAAGGTAACCCTCCACGCATGGGCGAAACTACGTTATCATAATTCGTTGAAAAATTACACTGCGTATATAGATAAAATATTAGATTTTAGAGGCATATGACATATATTGAATATCCTTTGTCGGAGAATTTCTTTTCAGTTCTTTCAAATTCGAACACCCTTAAATAAATTTCTGGTTTCGTCACTGCTTCCACGTTTATAAGAAAATAAAAAATTCGATCATTAAGGAAATAAGAAATAGAAAAAAAGAAGTGGAGAAAGTAAAATAGAGATGTTTGGGCCCAAAAAGGTTTAAAAAAGAGGGGGGCAGAG
>ML419660.1:23993-90344 GCA_005239525.1 Nicotiana knightiana
ACGGGTGGGCGAGACTTTCTTGTACAGCGTCTCTCTACTGTCTTTTCTTTGCCCCCTCTTTTAAGTCCTAACCCCCAATTATAAGGTACTACTACTGTTACCATAGGCACGTTCCCTTAAGGATTCTTGCTGTCGGTTTTCATGATTTCAGTTTAGCAACAAGAATTTTAAGATTAATAATAATAATAATAATAATAATAGTAAATATATTCAACGTAATTTTATAAGTAGAGTTTGAAGAGAGTGATATAATTTGATCTTATATCTATCTTGTATGAGATGGAAAAACTATTTTCAATTGACCTTTAGTTTAAGAAAAACTTTTTCAAAAACAAATTTAGAAAATACAAGAGTTATAAAAAGGTTACGATAAAAATACCGAAGAAAGAAACGTAATAACATAAAATAAATTAGTAAATATAACAAAATTAAAAGAAATAACTGTAGTAATAAAATTAAAAAAAGAAAATAATAATAGAAAGAAAATATATAGAAAGAACGGGAAAAAGAAGTTACCCTCTATACAAAGTAAAGTTAGATTGAAATGAAATGGTTTTTAGAAATGTTTAAGTGAAGTAGAAATCATTTCTTCATGCTCTTTCCAGAGTTAAACTCTTAAAAAAGTTCCACTACTAGTTGTTCCCAAAAATAAAATAGTAGTAGTACTACATTGGAATAATGGTCTGTTAAAAAAATAATACTAGTGCTAATTCTTTTGGTAAGGAAAAAAAAATTATTACAAGTCCCGATACTCGAGATTAGTACTAGGATTTTTTAAAATAAGTGATTTTTTAATTTTTTTTTGTAGTTCAAAATAAGTAATTTTTTAAAAATTTTAAAAATAAATTAATTATTTTTTCTCTATATTGTCCTTGGGGTAAATAATATTGGAGTATGTATTAGGGGTGTATATGTGAAGAGATAGTAAATGTTAATATGATCAATTTCATTACTAATTAATATTAAAAATGAATTTCTTAATATATGTAAAAATAACAAAAAAATCACTTATTTTAAACCACAGTATTTGTCCTTTTTTCTCGATACTACTATTTAAGAAGTTCTAATAATTAATTATACAGCCCCTCCACTACCTGACTTTTATGTATTATCTTTTATTTTATAATCCCCTCTGAGTTTTTAGAATTTTATATTCAAAGTTATACGTTTGAATATACATTTAAAAGGTATATACAATCATCAAGGGATTGTTTTATTATTTCTCATGTTTAGAACAATCTAGTTGGCTGGTTTTAATTAATAGCTAACAACAATTTCATATTCTTTATTTATTGACAAGGTTTTAAGAAATTTTGTTTCTCTAATCAATAGAACTTTGACTTCCATAAATGGAACATTACTATATTCATATATGAGTCCACTAATTACTCCTTTCATTTCAATTTATATGCTGATGCTTAATTGAGCATACATTATTTTAGAAAAAAAAGAGGGGGAAGATTTTTGGCACGTACTAAAGCACCTTTAGAAATTGTGGTAGACACACTATTAAGGATAAAATAAAAACTTAAATATATTTCCTCCGTTTAAAAAGAATGATCATAATTCTTTTTTAGTCTGTATAAAAAAGAATGACATTTTTCTAAATTTAGAAAGAATATAACTTTAAACTTACCATTTTACCCTTAATGAGATAATTTATAGTCACACAAATATTTATGGATTGTGTTCGACCATAAGTTTTAAAAGTCTTTTTTTTTTCTTTAAACTCTCCGGCCAACCAAATAGGTTCAAATAAATTAAAATGCAGGGAGTATAAAACTTGGATTTTTCTTAGAACAAATTAAAATAGAAACAATGTCATAAAGAGAGAAAGTATTAATTTGATAGTGTACAATTCCATATTGTAAAGATGAGAAGTTGGTTTTTCAAAAGCTATGGTAAAGGAGAGGGATACTTTCCAATTAATTTAGACATGTCTAGTGTCCTATTGACAAAGGTTCAAGATTGATTAGAATGTCTGAATTGCCAAAACATTTACAGCTTCTGTCTGGGGGAGCATTAATTTTAAAAGCTTCAAAAATATTCATAATAATTCTAACATTTTGTTTTATATAATCCTTCTCTTAAATTGATACACTTTTACTGGAACTCAACTTTAGTTTCTACACCTTTCATAATTTGTTTATTTGTGGCAAAGAGAAAACAAGTAAAGATAGTGAAGGACCAAAACTAATGTTAAGGAATTAATAAAATCCATTAATTTACATAATTGCAAAGCATACTTAAAACCATACTATTATATATGTTTCCACTTTAAATGATCATACGTTAAATTGATTCAAAAAAAAAAAAAAAAAGATGACGGGTTTTATCAAATGTTTAAAGGAACTATTGAAGCAATATCAATGATTAATATGTCAAAATTAAACCACCAAAACAAAGTCCCACCCTCCACCCACCCGGGTAGATCCACCAGAGTATCAAGTTCATCTGAATTCAGTTTTATCGACACGACTAAAATTATAACAACTAGCAAATATAAACCTATTATACTTTAAAATATTATGGTTTCATACTAAAAATAAGATTGAACCCATAAAATTTAAATCATGAATCCGTCCACGACACCTACCTATCCTTTGAAAAGGAAGTAGAGAAAGAAAGAAAGAGAGAGAGAGAGCAAGCTATATCTATATTTCAAATAGAAGATTAAAGTAAAATCAAGAAGGTTTCATCGAGCAGCAACAACATCAACAATAACAAACTCAGTATAATCTCACAAGTAAAATATGTATGCAGACCTTACCCATGCTTCCTGAGAGTAGAGAACTTGTTTCCGGTAGAACCTCGGCGCAAGGAAAATGAAAGAAACAATAACAATAATTGGAAGCAATAAAAAATAACACGAGAGAGACCAACCGAAGCGAAAGGAACAAGAGTAGTTCATCAAGCAAGAACACTACAAATAAATAGAATGAGCTAAAAAAAAAAAAGATTAAACTTTTGGGGATTATATCAACATACTCTTAGATAAATGTCTAAGTACACCTTCTTCTCTACAAAAAAGCTACGCATCTGCAATCTGCAATCTTCAATCTTCAATCTGCAATCTTCAATCTTCAATCTTCAATGATCATTTCTGTCACGCCAACACACAAGCATAGCAATGCATCTTCTTACAATGTAAAACTTAGCCCTTTGTTTCTTTGCTATATGACTACATTTCTTTCCAAATGATTTTGAGTTCTTTGAGTTCTCACCACAACAATCTTCTGAATTATTGTTGTGTTCTTCACTTTCTCTAATTGGTTCCATGAATATATGAAAAAAGAAGAAACTATTTATACATATAGTACTATTTTCTGCAACTGCAACTTCTATATTCTTGCAGTGGCTATATATGTACATATGGTTTATGCTTAAGGTTACTTTATTTATACTTGGTTTGAGTTACCTTGTTTTAGTCTTCTTTTATCTACATTTGGTTGATCTATAATATGT
This sequence comes from Nicotiana knightiana, assembly GCA_005239525.1. NCBI lineage: Eukaryota > Viridiplantae > Streptophyta > Magnoliopsida > Solanales > Solanaceae > Nicotiana > Nicotiana knightiana. Next base: position 27,459 of record ML419660.1, read on the forward strand.
ACGAATTTACCATCTCCAATATAAAAATGGTTTAATTATTTTAAATTAGTGGTATCTTTTCTTGGTCAAGTTTCTTCAAGTTTACATTTATACCTTTTCACATGAGTTTTAATGGAATGGTTATTGTCCTTTGATAGTAAAGGGGGGTTAGGTAAATGGGACTATCATATTCAGGGTCAGTACCATTGGATTTAGAAGCAGACAACATTTTTAAACAGTACTAGGAGTACACATTTTTGACTGAATATATATGGTTTTGCCCATTGCCATGGAAATTGATGCCAAAGCTGCAACTTGCAATGCTGGCTTTTGTTTTTGTTTTTTTAAATGAAGAATTCACCTAAATCCTTTTCATTGTCACGGAACAACCTCTCTACTTTCACAAGGTAAGAGTAAGGTCTGTGTACATATTACTCTCCTTAAACCAGAGGCGGACCTAGAATTTTTATGCAACGGGAGCACATTATTCTGCTCAACCAGTACCTCCTAAAGACTTTTGGTGTTTAGGGTGCCAACTGCTCTAAATTAACTATTTTCAAAGTATACACATATATATATTCAAGGCTTCGGCCGAAGTTTACGGGGTCCGGTGACCCCTCACCATTACACATGGGTCCGCCTCTGCCTTAGACCCCACTTTTAAGATTACATTGAGTTTGTTGTTGTTGTTGCTGAAGAATTCACCCAGCTAAAATAGCACCTCACTCAATCGTTCAAACTAAAAATAGCTGACAATTATATATATATATATATACACACACTTCATATATCATATGTGTATGACATATAATCAATGTAGAATTATACTGGGTAAAAAAGATAAACAGTGAATTCAGCTACTATTAGTGTAAATATCTTTTTTACAATGGATCTAGTGACTCTGTATTGCAAGATTCACCATGTTATCTTCATTTTTGAATAGTGTGAAAGCCATAAATATTATTGCATGCGTTTTGTTTCTGAGAAAATGTTCAATTACATTGCGTAGAGATTTGAGTTGGGGTTAATTTGATCCATTACTTAGAATGAATTATGAATGTTATAAAATAAGTTTAAACTGAGCATGTTGTGTTGATTTACTTAGTGAGATGAGCTCACTTAATTGCATTTGTCAATCAGTGACGGAGTTAAAGTGTGGACTTCGTCGAAAATTACACGATACAAATTGAGTAACTTTTTCTTTTGGTATATATATATATATATATATGAATTGCTGAATCCCGTTGATACTGATTCTTTCACGGTGCAAGTTTGCATTTTTTGAACTCCCTTATTACAATTTATTTTCCGCCATTGTTTGTAACAACTTCCTATTTTGGATCTTACATGTTTATTAAGTAATTGGTACCTCTTCTATATCAAAACTAAATTTTCTTGGAACTGAATTTTTATATTATATTTTACCTCTTTATAACAGTCTTTCACCTGTAATAGCAACATCCATCTTGATAATAGTATGGTTTTTATAAAATTGCCCTTCTATAACAACCATATAAAGTCTCTAAGGTTAATTAACAATAATGAGTCTAAAGATTTTGGTCAATTTTTTTAAATTTTTGTGCACCACGTATGATAAAAAAAATAATGTTACTTCCATAAGTAAAGACTTCATTTAATATCATTAAAAGATATCAGTGTATATTTGCAATTCATTACACAAAAATTTAAATCTTTGCACATTTAGTTATGAATTTATTAATAATATTAGCTTTGTAACATTTAATGAGAAAAATATGCATATCTTTTGAGCTTTTAGATTTCGGTAATTTTTGTTATGTTTCATATGCAACAATAAAAAGGGAAAATATTATTTTTTTGGATAAATTTTATCTATAATAGTCAAATAATATCTAAACGTCAAGTACTGTAATAGGTGTATAATAATCATCCACTATAAAAGTAAAAAAAGTATCAAAATATATAATATTATTATAGAGAGTTTGATGGTAGATACAAACCTGAAAATGGAATTCTAATACTCTCAATTTTCAAGCACTTTAGGACAAAATTTCAAGGTAGCTTGTGTTAGTAAACTGTATTTGTAAGATAATTTTGGAGAAGATAAGTATATAAACAGAAATGTAAAAGAAATAGAATTTAATCCGAGCCCACTGAATTCACAGTGTTTCCTTAAGGAACTTAATCCCCTCCTAGTACCCAAGGTTGTGGCTTATTTCCTCTCAGAATAGAACGAATTACGCACTGGTGTTACGGTACTTCAAACCCTAGTGTTCCAGCGAATACAATGATCGGTAGCAAATCACACTTATTGTTGCTTTCTTTGTAGTTAAAACAATGCTGAAGAAAGGAGAAGAACTCAAAAATTCGTATGAAAAATCTAAGAGAATGGACTGCTATTTATAGCCAATGTTGAGCTCAAATTGAAGAGGTGCAACTCTTCAGAAGGATTATTTACATAAAACAGCCATAACACAAATGATTATTCACGCAACAACAAATCGGGAATTCAAAACGCAGAGGAAACTTAATTTTCCGTTACAAAAACGGAAACGAAAAACGGAAAATGGAAAACGGAAAATGGATAATGGAAAACAGACACTTAATTTTCCATTGGATTTAGTATTAATTTTCTGTTTACAAAAAATGGATATTTAATAATATTCCGTTAATATTTATGTTAAATCCGAATCCGAAGCCGAAGCCGAGCGAGCAACGACGACGACGGCGCGAAACTTGCCTTCTTCTTAACTCTTTAAGAGCTAGAAGAAGAGCAATTATATATATACCCATCAAAAATATTTTCCTCTTCCAATATGGGACAATGTCCCTTTATCAAGGAGGGAAACTCAAATATTTTATTTTCTCTCCATTTCTCATTCACCATCTTTTAAGCTATATTTAAGCTTAAAACCCCAACAATCTCTCACATGAATGGGAATTGGCTATATCACGGAAATATGCATGAAAAACTGTTTGATATCTTTGAACCGTCAAACTTTGGTGTATACCTACACAACTATAAGTCACACAATCAACTCTTAACCGTCTTTGATTTTCATTGTTGTGTTCGTTTCAGCCATGAACACCGCCTGATATCATAAGTGCGTAGAGAACTGGTGCCAACAGTTTGGGCCAAAATAGAATGTTTTCCAAGAAATTCCGGAGCCATTCAGCTTCTTCACCGGCTTTATCTAAGGCTATGAACTCATGCTCCATTGTAGAGCGGGCAATACAAGTTTGTTTGGACAACTTCCAAGATACCGCTCCTCCACCAATATTGAGTACATATCCACTTGTGAACTTAGAATCAGCTGAACCGGTGATCCAATTTGCATCACAATATCTTTCAATCACCGCATGATATTTACTGTAGTGCAAAGCAAAGTCCTAGGTATGGTTTAAATATCCCAAAACTCGTTTCATTGCCATCCAATGAGATTGACATGGATTACTCGTGTATCGACTAAATTTCCTTATAGCACAAGCTATATCTGGTGGTGTACAATTCATGATATACTTTAAGCATCCCAACACACGAGCATAATCCAATTGTGATATGCTTTGGCCTTTGTTCTTTGCTAATGCAAGATTCAAGTCAATTGGAGTGTTTGCAACTTTAAAATCTAAGTGCTTGAACTTTCCAAGTACTGTCTTAATATAATGAGATTGTGATAATGCCAGACCTTGAGGAGTCTTTTGGATCTTAATCCCCAGAATTAAATCAACAACTCCCAAGTCTTTCATATCAAACTTGCAAGTTAGCATACGCTTAGTCGCATTTATATTGGCAATGTCATTACTCATTATCAGCATATCATCCACATATAAGCAAACAATGACAATGTGATTTGGATCATTTTTAATGTCCACACATTTATCACATTCATTTATCTTAAAACCATTTGATAACATTGTTTGGTCAAATTTCACATGCCATTGTTTGGGTGAATTTTTTAGTCCGTAAAGGGACAACAAGTCTACATACCTTCTTTTCTTTACCTGGAACCACAAACCCTTCAGGTTGTTCCATGTAGATTTCTTCCTCCAAATCTCCATTTAAGAAGACCGTCTTAACGTTCATTTGATGAATTTCAAGACCATAAACTGTAGCTAATGCTACTAATGTTCGTATGGACGTAATTCTTGTAACTGAAGAGTATGTATCAAAATAGTCAAGACCTTCTCGTTGTCTATACACTTTGACCATATGTCTTGCCTTATATTTATCAATAGTGCCATCATCTTTCATTTTCCTCTTAAAAATCCATTTGAAAACCCAACAGTTTATTTCCAGGAGGAAGATCAACCAATTCCCATGTATGGTTGTTCAATATGAATTCTATTTCACTATTGACTGCCTCTTTCCAAAATAATAATTTCGAAAAAGACATAGCTTATTTAAATGTCCGAGGCTCATTTTCTAATAAGAAAGTCACAAAATCTGGTCCAAATGAAGTGGACGTTCTTTGACGTTTACTACGTCTTGGATCCTCCTGATTAAATGTACTTTCTTTTGTTTCTTCCCGAGGTCGTTTAGATCCTTCACCAATCGACTCATATTTTTTTTATACGGATATATATATTTTCAAATAACTCAGCATTATCTGATTCTATAACCGTATTATTATGAATGTCGGGATTTTCTGATTTATGAACCAGAAATCGATATGCTTTACTATTAGTCTCATATCCTATGAAAACACAATCTACGGTTTTCGGTCCTATTTTTACCCTTTTGGGTTTAGGAACTTGCACTTTTGTCAAACAACCCCACACTTTAAAATAATTCAAGTTTGGCTTCCTTCCTTTCCATTTTTTATATGGAATGGACCGCGTTTTTCTATAGGGTACTCGATTCAGTATCTGGTTAGCCGTAAGAATGGCTTCCCCCACAAGTTCTGTGGCAAATCAGAACTTATCAATAATGCGTTCATCATTTCCTTTAATGAACGATTCTTTCTTTCTGCAATCCCATTGGATTGGGGCGTGTAAGGGGTCGTTGTTTGATGAATAATTTCATATTTTAAACACGTTTCTTCAAAAGGAGATTCATATTCACCACCCCTATCACTTCTTATCATTTTAATTTTCTTGTTAAGTTGCTTTTCAACTTCATTTTTGTATTGCTTGAATGCGACTATTGCTTTATCTTTACCATTAAGTAAGTAAACGTAGCAATATCGAGTACTGACGTCAATAAAGTTATGAAATACTTCTGTCCACCGCGAGATGGTATTGACTTCATGTCACAAATATCTGTGTGAATTAAGTCTAAAGGATTTGAGTTCCTTTCAACTAACTTATAAGGATGCTTAACATACTTAGATTCCACACATATTTGACATTATGATTGGCTGCATTCAAACTTAGGCAATACTTCCAAATTAATCATTTTCCGCAAGGTTTTATAATTGATATGAACCAAATATATATGCCATAAATCATTTGACTCAAGTAAGTAAGAAGAAGCTGAAATTTTATTATTCTCAACGACCATTACATTCACCTTGAAAAAGCCCTCAGTGAGGTAACCTTTTCCTACAAACATTTCATTCTTACTTATTACAACCTTATCAGATACAAAAACACATTTAAACCCGTTCTTAACGAGAAGTCCAGCAGAGACTAAGTTCTTCCTAATCTCGGGAACATGAAGGATGTTGTTCAGAGTCACCACCTTGCAAGAAGTTATTTTCAGAAATATCTTCCCACATCCTTCAATTTTGGCCGTTGCAGGATTTCCCATAGAAAGCATCTCTTCGGGTCCAACGGGAGCATATGTAGAAAACGCTTCTCTAACAACACAAACAAGGTGAGTGGCTCCAGAATCAATCCACCACTCCTTAAGATTTTCCACCAGGTTGCATTCAGAAAGCATAGCACACAAGTCATCAACATCTTCGTGCTTTTCAACCATGTTTGCTTGACCCTTCTTCTTGTCTTTCTTTGGAGCACGACTTTGCAGATCTGTGTCCAGCTTTTTCACAATTGTAGCAATTTTCGTTAAACCGCTTTTTGCTTGGGTTGCTTTTCGGTCTAGAAGCCTTCTTCTTCTTTCAACTAGTTTGCTTTTCCGCTTTTTGCTTGGGTTGCTCCCATTATTGTTGAGTTTCCACGATCTTTCTTTTAGCAGCTTTGTTGTCCTCTTCGATTCTCAACCGGACAATGAGATCTTCACGCGACATCTCCTTGTGTTTATGTTTCAAGTAGTTTTTGAAGTCCTTCCACAAAGGAGGCAACTTCTCAATCATCGCTGCAACTTGGAATGCTTCATTGATGACAACACATTCAATGAAAATTCTGTTAGTAAAACCAATATAATTAATACTTTCAATATCAGTATTAATTTGACTTATACCTTCAGCAAGGACATCGTGAATAATCACTTGCAATTCCTGGACTTGGGTAATAACAGACTTGCTATCTACCATTTTTGTAGTCCAAAAATTTAGCGGCAACAAATTTCTTCTATCCGGCATCTTCCATTTTGTATTTTCTTTCAAGCGCAACTCATAGTTCTTTTGACGTCTCCACATTACTGTAGACGTTATACAGATCGTCCTCCAGTCCGCTAAGAATGTAACTCTTGCATAGAAAATCAGAATGGTTCCACGTCTCAGTCACGAGAAAGCGTTCATTTTCTGGAGTTTCGTCAGGCAGAACAGGAACATCTTCCTTAATGAACTTCTGTAGACTTAAAGTCGTCAAGTAGAAGAACATCTTCTGCTGCCACTACTTGAAATCAATCCCGAATTTTTTTTTGAGTTTTCTGTCGGTGCCAATGCCGTTGTTGTTCGCTTCGTCAATGCATTGGCAGTCACCATAGGAACAGTTTGGTTCCCGTTGTCATTCCTCATTTCTGTAAAAGAATGACACAAACAAAAGTTAAAATCACGTAGATTTTAATCTCCAATGGAGTAGAAAACCACAAAGGTTTTCTCCAAAACAGTGAGTATAACACAAATACAGAAAATACTTAAGTTCCTTAAGCTTGTTAGTAAACTGTATTTGTAAAACAATTCTGGAGAAGATAAAATAACATATAAATAGAAATGTAAAAAAAAAATAGAATTTAATTCGAGCCCACTAAATTCACAGTGTTTCCTTAAGGAACTTAATCCAATCCTAGTACCCAAGGTTGTGGATTATTTCCTCTCAGGATAGAGCGAATTATACACTGGTGCAGCGGTACTTCAACCCCAGTGTTTCAGCGAACACAATGATCGGTAGTAAATCACACTTACTGTTGCTTTCTTTGTAGTTAAAACAATGCTGAAGAATGGAGGAGAACTCAGAAATTCATATGGAAAATCTAAGAGAGTGGACTGCTATTTATAGCCAACGTTGAGCTCAAATTTGAAGAGGTGCAACTCTTCAGAAGGGTTGTTTACATAAACGGGCATAAGATAAATGACTATTGCAACAATAAACCGGGAATTCAAAACGTGGAGGAAACTTAATTTTCCATTGCAAAAATGGAAAATGTACACTTAATTTCTGTTGGATTTAATATTAATTTTTCGTTTACAAAAAATGAATATTTCATAATATTCCATTAATATTTACGTTAAATCCGAAGCCGAAGCCGAAGCCGAGCGAGCGACGACGACGACGGCGTGAGGCTTGCCTTCTTCTTAACTCTTTAAGAGCTAGAAGAAGAACAATTATATATATACCCATCAAAAACCTTTTCCTCTTCCAATATGGGTCAATGTCCATTTGTCAAGAAGAGAAACTCAAATATTTCATTTTCCCTCCATTCCTATTCATTCTCTTTTAAGCTACATTTAAGCTTAAAAACCCAATAGTCTAGCTGCTAGCATTACTATGTAAAAAAACATAGCACCAAAGGTGGCTTCTATGCGTCACATTATATATAAAGCCAAATGTATTTTTGAAAGTAAGTTCTAAGAAAATTGAAAAGAGAGCTAGGAAATGTAATAAAAACATATATCAGTCAAACTTCTCTATAACAACCTTGTTTGTTCCGAATATTTTTGGATGTCATAGAGAAGTGTTGTTATAAAGAACATATATTATTATATAATATGAAAATTGATTCCGGAAAAAATTTAACTTTTATAGTGAAGTATTGTTATATAAGAATGCTGTTATAGAGATGTCTGACTGTATCATTTTGACGAATATTATAGGCAAGCTCGAGATTTTAAAACATCGGACAAATACTATCTTTTGAATTTTGACGTCTATCACTAGCCTCCAAGATACGGCTATGTTTTTATTAAATTCAGTCAGTTTTAAGTAAATTTCTATTTTCATCAATCCGTAAATAGACATATCATTGAACCATTTGAATTAGGTTTGAATCATTTTATATATTAAATTAAGTTCTATCTTGATAAAGTAATTCACATAATTTAATCAATCGTAATAGTAATCCAACTACATAATCAAATCAATCATAATACAACTAATTCACATAAAGTAAATAAATTAGAAGATGCCCCTTTTGTTTTACCAAAAAGTGTTAACTTTTTCTTAAAACGAATTAATAAAGGGATAGGGGGTAAATCTTAATCAAAGATAATTAACTCTAGATCGAAGAACATTAAGTAGGAGAAATCGGAAATGATTAGATTTATGAACTCGTCGAGATTATAAAAAATGTCAAGTGAAGACAGTAAACTTATATTCTCAATGTTGTTATTCTACAACACGCTATAAAGAAGAAACAAGAAAGTGTCTCGTTGACAGCTATAGATTATATCTTTATTGATTTCATGATGGAGATTACAAAGGTTTGGAACAATGTGTTGAACCTTCTCTTGGGTTATCCATAGATTCCCTTAAGAGAAGGTTCTTAAAGAAGAAGAAAAAAGAAAAAGCACCCCTCCTATCATTCTCTTATCCTGTATATATACTGGATGTTCCCCCTAACTTGCGGTCCTTAGCCAGGGTACTTTATTATGCTATCTATAATTTAGGTCGGTCTCTCTAGATGCCTTGGCGTGGGCCTCGCCGTAGTGGCTTTCTGATGGTTCGACCTCGGCCATGACCGAGATACTCATCGTTACGGTGTCTTGCGTGCACCATCACGGCTTAATCACCTTCTTGCCGTTCCCTTCTGATGCCTTTCTTACAGTCAGATTTTGACCCATACAGTTAGTCCCTCCGCCTATTGGGGTCGCCTTTGGACGAGCACGATGGGTGTTCCTCGTCAATTCGAAAACTTTGAGAAATATGAACGTTTTGGTTGATGGGCGAGCACCTCTTAGCGGGGTGATGATGTGACGTTTCTCAAGCTTCGTCAGAGCAGTGTGTCAGTTGAAATGACATTAAGTTCGTCAGGTGTCATTATGGCACACGTTCATCGTATGCCGCATCATTTCCCGTGCCTCTCCCGTTATTTTTTGAAAAAGGCGGCGCTTTATATCTCGAACCGGTGTATTTATGTGTCTATAAATAAGAGAGTTTCTCATCCGAACGTAGTGTTTACCAAATCAATTACAATCAGATCCTAAAAGCATTTGCCGACAATCCTTGTGGTTTTTACCCTTCTTTCCTACATTCACGATCTTTATAATCGCTTAAAGTGATGGCCATTACTTCTTCTAACCCTGACCGAGTCGCTGGTGCTCCGGTGCAGAAAAATGTCGTGCCTCCCCTCGAAGAGGGAGTGAGTTTGGCGGAGCACGAGAGTTTTTCGACGGTGGATGAGGTGGTGCCCGCCCGGGGAAGGCAAGGACTGACTTTAACAGCGCTGCCGAAGATGAGCCTGAATTCGTGCTTTCTACGATGGATGCCACAACGCTCACGACATTCAAAGTCAAATAGAGAATCCCTGAGCATATCGAACTTGTTCCGGCGGAGGCGATATAGTACACATACACCGCCCAGGGTACTGCCCGTTCTACGCGTACCCTTTTATTATTGGGTACACAATTCCCCTTCCCTCACTGGCGGTGGACTTCTGCCGCTTCTACGAGGTGTGCCCGGCTCAGATCTCCCCGTACATATACATACTCTTCTTAATGCTGATCAAGTATGCGGATTTAGCCGACCGTGGGGTTTCCCTTCGACACTTGCTGTATCTCTTCGTCCCAAGCTTTCATAGGGGCACCATGCTACATCTTCGTCACTGAGGTACTAAGAGCCTGGTGATTGGGATGGACGACAAAACCAATCGCCGCTTCTGGGAGAGATTCTTCTACATCTGCATGGAACACGTGATGTCTAACCCCCCCAGGTTCCCCGAGACGTGGAATTTTGCTCGTAGGTCTTTCTTTCCTTTTCCTTTTTCACTATGTTGATCGGTTGTTTTCATCTGGTGATCTCGTTGATTGATTGTTTTTCTTGTGTTGTTGCAGCCGAGAGGTTACTCCCTCCGTAAGTTAATGATATTTGCGGGTGGGTGAGCTCGATTCTGCCTCATATTGTCGGAATTCCCGCATGGCCATGCTTCCACATGAGGTTTGGGCGTAAACCTTCCGCCGGTAAGTCAGCTCGTCTTGGCCTTAGCCATTTTACCCTTTGCCCTGTATTTTCCTTTGCCTTACATTTTCGTTCGGGTGTGTGTCCTGTTGACAGGTCGGAGAGGAGCGAGAAAAGCGAGGGCTCCCGCTCTTGCTTTCCGTCAACCGGCTTCTCTGCTAGGCCCGTACTTGGGGCGGTTGCGAATGAGAGTGCTCAGAATCGGGCTATTTCGCAAATTGAGTCTGCATCAAGATCTGGTCGTACCGAGGTTGCTCCTCGGTCGGACTCTTCGATCTCCACGATTCTTTCCCTCTCGTGGGGTTGGCGAAGAGGCCCCGTCAAAGAGGCGGAAGATAACGTTAGAGGAGACGTCTTTGATTAACGCGCCCTCGATGGTCGATCCTGTCTCGATGGCACCTGAAATCGGGGGAGATGTCGCCCTGGGAGTGGACGCGATGCCCGGTTCGGGCATGGAAGGGGCCGTTGTGGCATCAGGGCATAGTTTGGCGGCTGCCACAATTATTCTGAGTGGACCCTCAACATCTCAGCAGGCTCGCACCTCTTCTCCGACCGGCGAGAAGATGAAAGGCATGGTGGTGGACGAGTATGAGTCCGATTCGGACATTGACCTTGAGGATATGAGAGTGTTCGAAGAAGGCTTTACCAGGGTCGATGTGACAGCGGGTGGTCCTTCCCGTGTGCTCAAAATCCTGTCAGACCTTAACCTATTCGGGGATCTGGTGGATTTGGTGCCGCAATTCGACCTTCAATGCTCCGCTGCCGAAAACAGGTCTCTTTGGGAGATTAGTGACTCTGGCTTGTCACTTGGTGTATCCGGGATGGCCTTGAGGGTGAGTTTCCTGTCTTTACTTTCTTTGTTTTGTATCTTTCGTCGTGTCTTTCGTTTTCGCTGATTCTTCCTCTTTTTCTTGGCTTTAGACTTACATGTTGGAGATTGAGAGCGCTCGTCGGGCCGAGACGTGGGCCGAAGTCTTTTTTGAAGATGGCCGCGAAATACCATCGATATTGGAAAAGGTGCCGAGAGATGCACACGTATCTTAGAGTGGGTGGAGATGCTCGGTCTCTCAGGGAGGAGTTGGAGAAGAAGCACAAGGACTTGGTGCGGTCTTCCGCAGATGTAGTGAGCTCGAGGGGCTGCTTAAGGTTAAAGACGAGGAGCTCGAGGTGGGCAAGGGTGTTGCGACGGAGTGCGAGGACCTTCAGGCGAAGGTGTCATCCTTGAGAGCCGAGCTCGAGCAGAATGCCACTAGAGTTGCTAGTCTAATTTTGGAGTGGATCGAAAGGTGACCGACTTGGTGGTTGAGTTAGAGAGGGCCGAGGGGGCCCGGTGGCGGCCATGGAGAAGGCAGCGGTGCTGGAAGGCACTTTGCGCGTCCTCATGTCTGAGTGAGAGGCTGAGAGGAAGACGACCACGATGAGGGAGGCAAGGCTCGAAGAGTGGATCGGCGAGCTTGAGTGGGATGCCTCGAGCCTAGGTGACAAAGTGGCGGCTCTTGAAGCCGAGAAGGCACAGTTTTTGGCTCAGGCCCCCCCAAAATCCGCCTCTATTGCTGTCCCCCGCCACTTGTATGAGATGTGGGTCCATGCTGAGGCCCAACGAGATGTATATAAGGATTTGTGGGCAGCGGGGAATGTCACTGAGGCCGCTTTTGAGGATGCTCGCGTGAAGGCGCGCGAGGCTCGCCTCCCGCGGCTATGATCCCATGACACCGGAGACCAACGGGGGTGATGAGGTTGAAGACATGCTTTCTTCTTATGACGGTGATGCTGGCGGGGATGATGGCTGAGACGTGGCAGAGTGAAGTTTTGTAGTCTTTTGGTACTTTGGTTTTTTGTTCTTTTCTTTGGTGTTGTTTGTTGCTATTGTTTTGTTTTGTTGTTTCTTCGATTTTTTTTGGACCTGTTTTGGCCTCTTGTAAGATGTTGTGCATATGTAAATTTTGAATAAGATTTTTCTTTTGGCTGTATGTCCCTGCCTCTTTTCCTGCCTTTTTTTTTCTTTTCTATTCCCTTTTTAGAAAGAACTTCAGACTTTTTTGTGTTGAGTCCCTGTCTCACCAGGGGGGTTTGGTGGGACCAACCCTTACTTTATTCGATCAAGGTCGAATGTAAAGTATTCGAGCGAGGTCGAATGTAAAGTAATTCGAGCGAGGTCGAATTTCATTTTGGCGACTCGAACGAGGTCGATTTTTACTTTGGCGACTCGAGTGAGGTAGAGTTTTTTTCTTTGGCGATTCTTGGTGTGGTGTAAGAATATCACGTGTTACTTTACTTTTTATTGGAGAGTTTCATGCGTTGCAGTTTATGCATGCATCGGGGTGAGTCCAAGTCTATATAGTCCCTTCATCGCTCGGCCTGGAGAGGTCGTCAACCAGGCGGGCGATGAATTCTTTGATTAGAGGCTCAGATGTGATTTGATGTGTATGGTCGGGTGAGTTGGTGTTGCATCGCCAGGGCGATCACATGGGCGAGCTCTTGGTACCCACGTCCTACTTGTGTTGGGGCGTTTTGAGCTTGTCGCATAGTCCCCTGCTTATGGAGATTGTTCTTCATGAAGCTGGTTCGTTCTGAGTCGTTTGTCTATTATTTGCACTACAGTATGGTGTGGGGGCTTCTTCCCGGTTTGCCCACTGCTATAGGGAGGAATTTTGAGCCGGTATGTCGGTTGGCCTTGGATCGCGTACTCGGGGGTGCGCGTCCCTGCTCTTCTTTTCATTTTTTTTGTAAAAGGGATAGCGAGTTAGAGGTATAAGGAATCATTCGTTACCTTGGTTGGCTGGTTAGCTGATGAATGAGGGAGATTGTTCACGTTTCCTTCACCGATTACACTCTTTAGACCTGATGTCGGCTTCACATCCAGCCTCGTCATTATTTGAGCTGGAGCATCTCGTGGGTGGACGATTTGCTCCTCCCGTTAGGACCTGGAAGTGAGATTGCAGGTACGCTTGATGTGCAATAGTCACAACTCCACTACGGTGGCTCACGCTTGCAGTGCGCCAGAGTTGCTGCTGTGGTGCAATGTAGGCGTTGCGTATAAGCCTGGCGTAGCTCCGGTTTTGCGTAAGGATTTATCCTTGGTTTGGCGGATCTAGAGGGAACTAAGCTTTGGCTAGAAAATCCCCACAGACGACGCTAAATTGTTTTACCAAAAAAGTGTTAACCTCTTCTCAAAATGAATTAATAATGGGATAGGGGGTAAATCCTAATCAAAGATAATTAACTCTAGATCGAAGAACATTAAGTAGGAGAAATCGGGAACGGTTAGATTTATGAACCCGTCGAAATTATAAAAAATGTCAAGTGAAGACAATGAACTTATATTCTCAATGATGTTATTCTACAACACGCTATACAGAAGAAATGAGAAAGTGTCTCGTTGACAGCTATAGGTTATATCTTTATTGATTTCATGATGGAGATTACAAAGGTTTGGAACAATGTTTTGAACCTTCTCTTGGTTTATACATGGATTCCCTTCAGAGAAGGTTCGAAGAAGAAAAAAGAAAAAGCTCCCCCTCCTATCATTCTCTTATCCTGTATATATACTGGATGTTCCCCCTGACCCGCTGGTCCTTAGCCAGGGTGTTTTATTCTGCTATCTATACTTTAGGTCGGCCTCCCTAGACACCTTGGCATGGGCCTCGCTGTAGAGGCTTTCTGATGGTTCGACCTCGGCCATGGCCGAGATGCTCGTCGTTACGGTGTCTTGCATGCATCATCACGACTTAATCACTTTCTTGCCGTTCCCTTCTGATGCCTTTCTTACATGGTCAGATTTCGACCCATACACCTTCCAAATTAATTATTCAAAAGATGAAAAAAAAAACTTAATTAGAGAACGGGACAATGTGGCTAGGGTTTTCCCACCGAATGAGAAAGAGGAAAAGTAAGAAAAGGAAAAGAAAAATGCGTCTAAGGTATAATAAACCAAATGAGAATAGATTCTAGGCTATCTTTATGGTTCTCCGAAGGTTGGTAGATAATATGAATGAATACGGTGAATTGAATACAATCGGATATCATTGTTTTTGTGATTTTTTATTGTTTGAATACAACTCTTTATTAAATATCATTAATTGAATACAATGTAAAATATTTTACACTGAATATTGATGAATTGAATACAATGTATACAATCGAATTGAATAGAACAGTATACACCCTAATTCTTGATTTTTGTTGTTGTTTGAATATAACTAAATTCAATATAGTGAAATTGAATACACTGTAAAACACATAAGAACGAATAAATTCGAATTAAATACAATGTATACAATCGAATTGATACAACTTCTTCTCTTAACTATAATGATTTCTGAAAACTCCACTATATAATAGTAGAAATGGCATCAGGTAGCCACTCTAAAGGGCTGCTTTTAGGAATTAGCCAATGTATCTTGTGTTTCAGTTCATTTTTTAGGATACAAATGTTCTGAATTGTCTTGAAATTAAGGTATTTAATTTAATTTTTAGGACAAAATAAATACTGGTTAATTCGTAAATAGCATCCCAAAAATGACCGTTTGTGTACTTCCCTCTATATAACCATGTGAATTTATACTTGAGAGCTAAAACAAGTAGCAAAATATTAAATAACAGAGCTGGTAAAAGGAAACTGGAAATAGATTTACGTATGAGATTTCATCAGTATATATTTGTTTCAAAGTACTCTTTAGTTAGGGCACGAATGGTCTATGGAAATAAAGTAGGAGAAGGAAGTAAAAAAGGGAGACATATATAATTTAAAACTCTGCAACAAAGTGGTATAAGATAGAGAATAATTAAAAATAAAAATAAAAATTAGTGACAGACAAATTTTGTAGCTAAATAGTAAATTCCTCGTTAGTCCTACTACACAACGGATTAACGATAAATTATCAAAAAACTTTGTTAGCTGCAAGCCATTTAAAACCAAATTATTACTGCAGATTGATTTGCCCCTTACAGGAATAACGTGTTTTATAGAGGAATCTTATGCCTTTTCAATGTACTAGTCTTTTTAGAGCTAAGATCGTGACGAATGATGGGCAGGGAAAGTGGAAATGAAACAAGTGTAGAAAGGCATAAGATTACATTGACATATCATGTACTGGGTGATAATAACTTTTAAGTTGGATTTCTAGTCCATTCATATGTGTATATGGCTTCTCAAAACAAGAATTAAATTCATAACAAGTACTATATATTAACGAGCTAGCGAGTCGAAATTTTAGCCCATATGGGACTTTATGATGCGGATCTATATTTTGTCTGACTCCAATGCGGATATCGGGTAGAAAAAGAAGAAGTTGCTTTGGATATATAAAGAAGAAGATGATGAAACATTACAGCACGAATCAATGAGCTCAAGTGCACTGCTAAAATACTCCAAGGTGAAATTTCTTGCGTTTAAAATCCCTCATTTTCTTCTATAATTTCCTTCTAAACTTGTGATGACCCAAAAGGTCATCCCGTATATTCTATCTAATTCTGTGTTCTGAGGTCGTAAAAACCTCCTTCTATCTCACCTCGATTTGCGTGCGCAACCCGGACCTTTATGTGAAAAATTGATAATTTTGTATTGGAAATTTGAATTAAGTTGACTTCAGTCAATGTTTTTGGTAAACGGACTCGAACCCGTGATTTGACGGTCCCGAAGGGTCCATAGAAAAATATGGGACTTGGGCGTATGCCCAGAATCGAATTCCGAGGTCCCAAGTCTGAGAAATGAATTTTTAAAGAAAATTATTTTCTGAAATATATTAAGATTTTTGAAAATGAATTTTTAGGTGAAACCTGTGATATCGGGCCCGTATCGTGGTTCCGGAGCCCGGAACAGGCTCAATATGGTTATTATGTGTTATCTGTGAAATTTGGTAAGAAACGGACTTGGTTTGACGTGTTTCAGATAAAAAATGGGAAATTTGAAAGTTTATAAAGTTTTGAAATATTTCATTGATTTTGAGGTTTAATTCGATGTTTTGATGTTAATTTGGTGATTTGATTACATGAATAAGTCTGTAGGATGTATTTGAGGTTGTGTGCATACCTGGTTTTGAGTCCCGAGGGCTCGGGTGAGTTTCGGGTAGGTGTCGGAGTGCAAAACTTAGGAAAAATCTGTTGTAAACTGAGTTTTCTGCTATCTGGTGTTCTCTTTTATGCGATCGCATAGACACATCCGCGATCGCATAGTGTAAAATGGACCAACCCAATTTTTCCTTCAATGCGATCGCATTTCATGATATGCGATCGCATAGTGCATCGTTTGGCAACAGAAAATTCCTACTCTGCGATCGCACAGTGGTCCTCGCGAACGCACTGTGCAAATCCTTGGCAGTGGCTCTTTCCCTTATATGCGATCGCATACTTAGCTCCGCGATCGCATAGAACCTTTTGGCCAATAGTATTTTTTTCTCCTATGCGATCGCATCTATGTGTCCGCGATCGCAGTGCACAAATAACTGGGCAGGCATATTATATTCCAAAAATCGGGGGTTTCACCATTTTAAACATATTTTGACTTCTAGAGCTCGATTTTGAGCGATTCCTTGAGGGATTTTCACACAAATCGAATGGGTAAGTGTTCTCCCACTAGAATTAAATATATTTCATGGATTAGTTCTTGTTTTTATCATTTAAATTGTGTTTTGGGTTGAGGGGATTGTGGGTTTTGAAAGAAAACTTCAAAAATGCAAATTCATGGTTTGAATGACCAAATGTTATCGGAATTGGATAAATTTAGTATGGGTGAACTCGTATCGGAATGGGTAATTTTTGTAAAATTTGTCGGGTTCCGAGGTGCGGGTCCTGGGGTCGACTTTTGGGTCGATTTTTATAAATTTGCAAAGATTGAAACTTTATTATTCGGAATCGTTCCTTATACGTTTTATATTTATTTTGAAGTTGTTTTAGTTGATTTTGAGACGTCCGGAGGCCTTCCTGCTCGAGAAGTCTATTTTTGAGTACCGGGTTGCCGTCTTTGATTGAAGTATCTTGCCTAACCTTGTGTAGGGGAACTACCCTTAGGATTGAGTCTTCTATGTTGATTGTAGTCCGCGTACGCGAGCTGACGAGTGTGTACTCGAACTTGTTTGCAAATAGATTTCCCTTTAGGGATTTCGGGTCCTTATGCTCCCCGTATATGAATTGAACTTGTTATATCTAAATCCCCGATTTCTAGTCTCAACTCTTCCTGTTCAAATTAGAAGTACTTGCCTAGCGTTCCTTGTTTCTTATAAGATCTTAATTGACTTAAATGAAGACTTTGTTTTCCTACCGTCATGTTATGTCTCCCTTCATACGCTGCTTATGTGACTAGAACTAGTATGATCTCGCTCTATAAATGTCTAACAAGATATTGGAATATCTATATGTTGGTCAAGCATGCCCATGAGTCGTACCTTGTGACTTAAATGATTTTTCTCTTAAGTACTACTTGGGTTTAATTGATGATCGCCCGTGTTGATGGTATTCTTTGATGTTGCCTATTTACTGAGAATTTGTTCAAACTGAGTTTATTCGGAGAAGCTAATTGTCTAAGTGAGATTGGTTATAACTGATTCCCTTGCCAGGATGATTTGGTTTCTTGGTTGTGAACTTGAATATGTAGAATCGTTGCCATATTTGCCTTGTTTTCCCCTCGTTATGTTGTTCTCTCTTTGTGCTTGGCATTCCTCTCAGTGGCTACTTCTTATGAGCTAGTTGTTACTACTTTTGTGATTTAAGTTTTTGTATTGATTTTCTCATCGCACTTTGTATTCGGCCTTGTTTGATTTCGCGCTGGTTGTGGCAATATGTTGTTTCTGTCGCATTCTGGTTGTTTTCCTTAGTGGCTGCATTGCATATTTAAATTGGGACTACGGACAGAGATCCGGGAGCTTTTCCCCTATACTGCATATTTAAATTGGGACTACGGATGGAGATCCGGGAGCTTTCCCCCTGTACTGCACTGCATATTTAAATTGGGACTACGAACAGAGATCCGGGAGCTTTCCCCCTGTACTGCATCACATATTTAAATTGGGACTACAGATAGAGATCCGTGAGCTTTCCCCCTATACTGCATCGCATATTTAAATTAGGACTATGGACAGAGATCCGGGAGCTTTCCCCCTGTACGACATTGCATGACAAATTCTGAGTTGCGGACTGAGTTCCGGTAGTTTTATGATTGAGGAGAATTGGATCGAAAAATAAATAAATATATATTGAAAAGTATATTTGAAAAGCATTTGTCTTGCAGAATAATGATATTTGAAAGAGCAGTACTTGGGAAAACATATTATTGAACATCACGTATTTTGATGATATTTGAAAGAGCAGTATTTGAGAAAGTATATTTGGACACCACCTATTTTGAAGAGACTATGTTGTTAAGATTTATCTTTATAAAAATATATAAATGTACATTCAGAGAAAGTATGTTTCAACGAAGAAATTTCTCTATTCCGAAATGATTATATCTTTAAAGCTTTCAAAATAAACTCACGATTTAAAGGTTTTCACTCGAAGGTTGACCAGTTTTATTGAGTTATTTGCTAAGGCCTGACGTAGATAAATTGATGCAGTGCTGGGTTGCTAGTGTTTTTATTGGGTTGTGATTCTCGCCATTTGGATTGTATTCTTTCCATTCTCTTTGCGTATTTCTATTATGCTGTCCGTTGATCGTAATTATAGAATTTCCTTCCGTATTATTCTATCGTATCGTTAATTATATTGAAATTGTTTTATATAAATATTATGTTTCGGTCTTCTATACACTTATGCCTTTTTACTTATTAGACCGGTGGTGTTTTGACTAGTCCTCGTCACTACTTCACCGAGGTTAGTCTTGATACTTACTGGGTACCGCTGTGGTGTGCTTATACTACACCTCTGCACATTTTTGTGTGCAGCTTCAGGTTATTGTTGTTCGTAGATGCGCAGATCATTGCTGAGGAGACTCAAGGTAACCTGCTGCTGCATTCGCAGGCTTCCGAGTCACCTTCCTGTTTTATTTCTATCCAACTGTACTTACTTATTCCTAGACAGTTGTATTTATATTTGATAGAAAGATTTTGTAGAGCTTATGACTTGTATTTACCGGGTTTTGGGAAATTGTAAACTCTGTCAAGAATTCTGTTTCGAAATTCTTAAAATTCCTTTATTATTATTGTTGTTCAGTGGAAATGTTAGTCTTACCTAGTCCCTAAGACTAGGTTCCATCACGATACCCAACAGAGGGAAATTTGGGTCGTGACAAGTTGGTATCAGAGCTCTAGGTTCATAGGTGCTACGAGTCATAAGCGGATTTGGTAGAGTCTTGCGGATCAGTATAGCGACGTCTGTACTTATCTACGAGAGGCTACAGAACTATCGGGACAATTTCACTTCCTTCATTCCTATCCATTGATCTTGAAGTTTGAAATTATCGTTCCATTCTCTCACCGATGGTGAGGACACGAGCGGTGGTTTTGGATGATGTTACCCCGAAGCAAATGTCACAGGGGTCAGAGACGGAGGCCAATGAGGAGCACGTGCCGCAGTTAAGATGCCTACCAGAGCAGCCGTTGAGGAGTCGCCAGTAGCTCTAGTTGGGGACAGGTACTGGGGGTGCCTGTTGCTACCTCGGATTCCAAGAGACCTGAGCGCAGTTTTGAGTACAATTGGTACATCGACTCAGGCAGGGTTGATTTTCGTGCATCAATTACTTCACAGATAAGGGGAGGAGTTCAGACTCCCACCGTCTACACTCCAGAGCAGCGAGATCATATTGGTCAAGTTCCAGTTGTCATGGCAGCACGACATGTGGTTTTAGTTCAGCCAGTGGTTAGGACAACAACATCGGAGGTAGAGCACCTTGGGATTTAGAGGTACTGGAAGTACCACCTTTCTATCTTTCAGTGGATTGGCGGCGGGTAATGCCCAGGGTATTCTAGAGAGTGTCACCATATTCTTCGTACTTCAGGTATTGTGGAGACGAGCGGGATCGCTTTTGTGACGTCTCAGGTCCAGAATAGTGGATTGATCAGTGGCGGCGGCATATGAGTTGAGGTTGCCTGGCCGAGTTAGCTTTACTAGCATGGATTCAGTTTTTGGAGATGCTTTGAGAGATTTGCACCTCAGATCCTTCGGGATGTACAACGCATAGAGTTTGAGCAGTTGCGTCAGGGGGCTGTGTCACTATTGGAGTATGCCGTTGGATTCAGTGGCCAGATAAACACCTCACTGGATTGTTTTAGTTAGGAGGCGAGTCCGTAAATTCATTGAGGGACTCAAGCATGGTAAAGAATTTTGGGTCAACCAGTTCAGTTGCATTGCCAGCTTCTTATGGGAGCGTTTCAGGTACTCATGGGTCTCAGAGGATCCGTATTGTATGTTTTCCATAGCCACATCGGCAGAGAGATTGTTTCCAGTGTGGAGATGTTAGCCACAGGGTGAGAGATTGTTCAAGGATTCAAGTGGGAGAGTTATAGCAGGGTGTTCAGGTGAGTAGAGGGCGCCTAAGAGGGGGAGACCCGACCCATTGATGTGTTGCATATAGTAGGCTAGAGGCCGTCGTGTCAGATATCATCACCCAGGTATGGATTGATGTGCTAAAGTGGGGTACCGCTGTATTTCACTATAGTCTTGTTGGTCAGGACGAGTTTCCATTATTTGTTGTCTCATTTATGAGTGAGTTTCATGTATTGCACTCTATTTTTGTGCTTGCTCCTGTTGGGAGATTCTATGAGCAGTAGCCGTGTCTATCATTGTTTATTTCATCCTTGCTAGTGGTGAAACTGGAAGTGAGTCCATGTTGTCCCTTGTGGTAAGCCTTATGTGATTCTCCTGAGTATTTTGTTTTCGAGCTGTGATTTGATACTCCATCAAGATGTGAGATCATCTAGTGTTATGCTTTTTTTATCAACTGAGATGAGTTAAGGGAGAAAATTCTATGGATATGATATATACTCGGCATGTGACCTAGCGTTGAAGGCGAGACCCTCGTGATTCTTTGTGATTTGATATGTTTGGACCGGGCTGAGTACCGCAGTGGAAATTTTATCAGGATGGAATCCTTGTGATTTGTTCATATGCTTTGATTCTTCCTTGTTATATGGCTTTTGGTAAGTCAATATTGATAGAGAGTTATGCCTATGGGCTTGTTTGATAGTACCTTTATATGCTTCTACCTTTCCTACTCAGTCATTTCGTTATGTGCTTCTTTAGTTCAGTTTGCGGGATGTGTGCCCGATGGTGTTAGCTGTGACTCGGTTATTCGGGTGTCTACTGATGAGGTCTTCGTGTTTATTGCATCATTATCGGTATTATGGGATTTGGAAACAGAGAGTTCTTCCATATGTGGGACTAATTGCCAATGTTGAGTTGATTTCGGGCAGTTATGGTGATCAAAAGTGCTATTGAGCCTATGTGTGATGTGCTATGTTGTGTGGCCGTGCCTTATGGGCGTAGACCTGATTTGATGCAGCTGGTTGAGGCTAATGCCGGATATGGATTCAGAATCGGGTCTCTTGGAAATGAGTAGAAAGTGAGGAATTGAGGTATGAGGCTTATCGATGATGGTGAGAAGGCTATGTGGCAGTTGTGATGGTGTCATCAGGCTTATGTATGTTGGGGTGACGTGGGATCACCCGCGGGTGTGTGTTGGAAATGCACAATTAGTGATTGGATGAGTTCAAAGTGAATCTTAGCACATTCGAGGACGAACGTTTGTTTAAGAGGGGGAGATTGTGATGACCCAAAAGATCATCCCGTATATTCTATATAATTCTGTGTTCCGAGGTCGTGAAAACCTCCTTCTATCTCACCTCGATTTGCATGCACATCCCAGGCGTATAGCCGGGAAGCCTTTATGTGAAAATTGATAAAAACGATAATTTGTATTGGAAATTTGAATAAAGTTGACTTCAGTCAACATTTTTGGTAAACGGACCCGGACCCGTGATTTGACGGTTCCGGAGGGTCCGTAGAAAAATATGGGACTTGGGCGTATGCCCGGAATCGAATTCCGAAGTCCCAAGTCCGAGAAATGAATTTTTAAAGAAAATTGTTTTCTGAAAAATATAAAGGTTTTTGAAAATGAATTTTTAGGTGAAACCTGTGATATCGGGCCCGTATCATGGTTCTGGAGCCTGGAAAAGGTTCAATATGGTTATTATGTGTTATCTGTGAAATTTGGTAAGAAACGGACTTGGTTTGACGTGTTTCAGATAAAAAATGGGAAATTTGAAAGTTTATGAAGTTTTGAAATATTTCATTAATTTTGAGGTTTAATTCGATGTTTTGATGTTAATTTGGTGATTTGATTACACGAATAAGTTCGTAGGATGTATTTGAGGTTGTGTGCATATTTGGTTTTGAGTCCCGAGGGCTCGGGTGAGTTTCGGGTAGGTGTCGGAGTGCAAAACTTAGGAAAAATCTGGTGTAAAATGATTTTTCTGCTATCTGGTGTTCTCTTCTATGCGATCGCATAGACACATCCACGATTGCATAGTGTAAAATGGACCAGCCCAATTTTTCCTTCAATGCGATCGCATTTCATGATACGCGATCGCATAGTGCATCGTTTGGCAACAGAAAATTCCTACTCTGCTATCGCACAGTGGTCTTAGCGAACGCACTGTGCAAATCCTTGGCAGTGGCTCTTTCCCTTATATGTGATCGCATACTTAGCTCCGCGATCGCATAGCACCTTTTGGCCAGTAGTATTTTTTTTCTCCTATGCGATCACATCTCTGTGTGCGCGATCGCAGTGCACAAATAATTGGGCAGGCAGATTATATTCCAAAAATTGGGCGTTTCACCATTTTAAACATATTTTGACTTCTAGAGCTCGATTTGGGTGATTCCTTGAGGGATTTTCACAAAAATCGAATGGGTAAGTGTTCTCCCACTAGAATTAAATATATTCCATGAATTATTTCTTGTTTTTATCATTTAAATTGTGTTTTAGGTTGAGGGGATTGTGGGTATTGAAAGAAAACTTCAAAAATGAGAATTCATGATTTGACCAAATGTTATCGGAATTGGATAAGTTTAGTATGGGTGAACTCGTATCGGAATGGGTAATTGGAATTTGTAAAATTTGTCGGGTTCCGAGGTGCGGGCCCGGGGGTCGACTTTTGGGTCGATTTTTATAAATTTGCAAAATTGAAACTTTATTATTCGGAATCGTTCCTTACACGTTTTATATGTATTTTGAAGTTGTTTTAGTTGATTCTGAGCCGTCTGGAGGCCTTCCCACCCGAGAAGTCTATTTTTGAGTACCGGGTTGTCGTCTTTGAGGTAAGTATCTTGCCTAACCTTGTGTGGGGGAACTACCCCTTAGGATTGAGTCTTCTATTGTAACGACCTAACCGGTCGTTTTGGGCTCTAGCGCGTCGTTCAGCGATTTGAAGTCGTGAGCAGCTTCGTTTCAGGTATTATGACCCGTGGGCGTGGTCGAAATTGAATTCCAGGAAGTTTAGAATTGATTTGGAAAGAAAATTCTCATTTCAGAAGCCTTAAGTTGGAGAAATCAACTAAGATTGGAATTTTGAGTAAACGAACTCCGAATAAGGATTTGAAGGTTCCAGCAGGTTCGTATGATGATTTCGGACTTGGGTGTATGTCCGGCTCGGGGTTTGGATAACCCGGGAGTGGTTCGGCGTATATTGTGGAAGTTAGCATTTTAGAAGGATTTCATGAATTTGGGCTTGAAGTGCATATCAGTGAGGTTGATGTATGTTTGGGATTCCGTGTCTGGGAATAGCTCCATATGGTGATTTTGGAATTGGGAGCGCGATCGGAAGTGAATTTGGATGTCCGCAGGTCATTTTGGGGTCATTTGGCTAAAGATAGAAATTTGAAGGTTTTTGAGAAATCCGGCCGGAAGTGAAAGTTTTGATATCGAGGTCGGAATGCGATTCCGGAAGTTGGAGCAGGTCCGTAATGTTGAATATGACTTGTGTGCAAAATTTGAGGTCAATCGGGTCTGATTTGATAGGTTTCGGCGTTGGATGTAGGAGTTTGAAATTCTAAGTTCTTAAAGAATTGGATTTGAGTGTGATTCGTGATTTCAACGTTGTTTGATGTGATTTGCGGGCTCGAGCAAATCCGTATCATGTTTTGGGATAGGTTGGTGTGATTGGACGGGGTCTCGGGGGCCCTGGGTGGATTCTGGGTGATTGACTGATCAATATTTGAAGTTGGAGAAGGCTAAAGGTTGATGTCATCTGGTGTAACCGCACCTACGAGGCTTTGACCGCAGGTGCGGCTAAGGGCGCCGTAGGTGCGAGACTAGAGCTGGACCTGAGGAGGCTGCAGGTGCGGAAGATTGGTCGCACCTGCGGAATCGCAGGTGCGAAGAGGGGATCGCAGGAGCGGGAATTTGCTGGGTCAAGTCAGAGCCGCACCTGCGATGGAATTTTCGCAGGTGCGGAGCCCAGGAGCGGCCATTGGATCGCATGTGCGAAAGAGGCCTCGGTAGAATGTTTTAAAGTCGGGTTTGTGCCATTTCTCTCACATTTTTCATTTGGTTGGGGCGATTTTGGAGGATTTCAAAGGGAGATTTTCACCAAGCATCAAGAGGTAAGTGATTCCTTCTCATTTCCAAGTTAAATACAAGATCATTACATAAATTTGATATGGGAAATTTTGGGGAAAATTGGGGTTTTTGAAGAAAAACCTAGAAAATGTAAATTTGGAATTTAGACACGAATTTGAGTAAGGAATGTAGAGTAAATTGCAAGATTGAACTAGTAGGGCTATGGGTAGAATGTATCTTCGAGAATTTCGGATTTTCGGGCACGTGGGACCGAGGGCATTTTGGTCCTTTTCTCCGAGCGGGGTTGGGAAAGTATATAATCTGAATTTNGGTTTTTGAAGAAAAACCTAGAAAATGTAAATTTGGAATTTAGACACGAATTTGAGTAAGGAATGTAGAGTAAATTGCAAGATTGAACTAGTAGGGCTATGGGTAGAATGTATCTTCGAGAATTTCGGATTTTCGGGCACGTGGGACCGAGGGCATTTTGGTCCTTTTCTCCGAGCGGGGTTGGGAAAGTATATAATCTAAATTTGTTGTGAGTATTAGGATGAATTTTCATTGCTTTGCCGTTATGTGGTAGTTTCGGAGCAATGTGCGTCCGTTGGAGTCATCGTAAGGGCTTGGAAGCCGGTATTAGGATTCCGGAGCGAGGTAAGTCTCCTTTCTAACTTTGTATGGGGAATCGTCCCCCTGGGTGAATTAATTCAATACATGATATTATATTCGGGGGCTACGTACGCACGAGGTGACGACACTCCGTGCGTAGCTACTATTATGCCATATCCGGGTAGTCTAGGACCCACTAGCATGCCTTACGTGTTATACCTGTAATCCTGCCTGTAATATTAAACTGCTAATATAATCGAAGACGTAATTGAATATCTAAAAGAAAACTAGAGTTCAGCTTGTTAATCTTCTAAAAAAGAGAATTTATCTGTCTATGGATATTTGTGTACTTGGACTAGGTTGTATCGTGGAATATCATTAAACTTGACAAATGAGTTTCAAAAACAAATGATTTCAAAACCTATATTTCATGTTTCTTTTAATAAGGATTTTACCACTTTCCTGAGAAAACTGTTTTCTTGATAAAATACAGATTTAATATGTGGATATGTGTAACTCTGGGTGCCTGAGTCGCTTGAGTGTTCGAAGAAGGCTTTACCAGGGTCGATGTGACAGAAGGTGGTCCTTCCCGTGTGCTCAAAATCCCTCCAGACCTTAACCTGTTGGGGTATCTGGTGGATTTGGTGCCGCAATTTGACCTTCTATGCTCCGCTGCCGAAAGCAGGTCTCTTTGGGAGATTAGTGACTCTGGCTTGTCACTCGGTGTGTCCGGGATGGCCTTGAGGGTGAGTTTCCTGTCTTTAATTTCTTTGTTTTGTATCTTTTGTCATGTCTTTCGTTTTCACTGATTCTTCCTATTTTTTTTTGGCTTTAGACTTACATGTTGGGGATTAAGAGCGCTCGTCGGGCCGAGACGCGGGCCGAAGTCTTTTTTGAAGATGGCCGCGAAATACCGTCGGTATTGGAAAAGGTTCCGAGAGATGCACACATATCTTAGAGAGGGTGGCGATACTCGGTCTCTCAGGGAGGAGTTGGAGAAGAAGGACAAGGACTTGGTGCGGTCTATCCGCAGATGTAGTGAGCTCGAGGGGCTGCTTAAGGTTAAAGACGAGGAGCTCGAGGTGGGCAAGGGTGTTGCGGCGGAGTGCGAGGACCTTCAGGCGAAGGTGTCATCATTGCGAGCCGAGCTCATGCAGAATGCCACTAGAGTTGCTAGTCTATGTTCGGAGTGGATCGAAAAGGTGACCGACTTGATGGTTGAGTTAGAGAGGGATGAGGGGGCCCGAGTGGCGGCCATAGAGAGGGCGACAGCGCTGGAAGACACTTTGCGCGTCCTCATGTCTGAGTGAGAGGCTAAGAGGAAGACAACCACGATGAGGGAGGCAAGGCTCGAAGAGTGGATCGGCGAGCTTGAGCGGGATGCCTTGAGCCTAGGTGACAAAGTGGCGGCTCTTGAAGCCGAGAAGGTGCAGTTGTTGGCTCAGGCCCCCCCAAAATCTGCCTCTATTTTTATAATCTAATAACTTTAGCATTCACATCAATAGTAATTTCTGAAAATAATAGAGCAAGGAGAACAACAAATGATTTAAATAAAAAGGAATTTGAGAGATTTTGGATTACTTAACGGAACAAAGGGTAATTTTTAAATGTTTGCTGATAATAGGGATAAATTTGTCTTGATAGTATAACGATAGGGGTAAATTTGACCGGATAGTATAACGGAGGTTAAATGTAGACAATATTCGAAAGTAGAGAGGTGTATTTGACCCTTTTCTCATAAAACAATCTAATGAACAATAGTCATTGCATTGCCTGAGTTCCTCATTTTTTGGTGTTTTAAGGCCATAAAATGAGAATTCAGGACGATTCCTAGATTTTCGTGTGCTATGGTCCACGCCATCGGCATGAATTCGGGCGACCTGCCCAACCTGAATGGGCCCCGGTGTTTTAGGGTAAAAATGGAATTCAAAAATGACTTAAGAATCATTAGTCACCGCCTCACCATGACCATTACTCATTTTTTGGCATTTTAGGGCCATAAAATTGGAAGTTCGCCCGATCCACAGATTTTCATTTTCTATTGCCCACGCCTCTTACATAGGCCCGGGCGACCACGCCCTGATTGCCTAAAAGTTCTCTGGCCATCAAAAATGATATAAGGAACAACAGTCACCACCTTGCCATGACCGTTACTCGTTTTTTGGCGTCTTAAGGCCATAAAATAAGAATTTCGCCCAATTCCCAGATTTTTGCGTGCTATAGCCCACGCCTCCTACATGGGACAGGGCGACAAAACCCGAATCACATAAAATTTTACAGGACCATTAAAAATTACCTAAGTAATAATAGTCACCGCCTTGCCCTGACCTTTACTCGTTTTTTGGCATTTTAGGGCTATAATACTGGAATTCAGCTCGATTCTCAGATTTTCGTGTGCTTTAGCCCAAGACTCCTGCATGGAACCGGGCGACCAGGGCCGGATCGCCTAAATTTTTCTAGTCCATAAAAAATGACCTTTGAATAACAGACACCGCCTCGCTATGACCGTTACTCATTTTTTGGCATTTTAGGGCCATAAAATTAATTCAGCTCGATTCCCAGATTTTCATGTGATATAGCCGCCCAGGAGACAAAATCCGAATCGCCTAAAATTTTGCCGTCCATCAAAAACTACCTAAGACATAATAGTCACTACCTCTCCATGATCGTTACTCTTTTTTTAGCGTTTTAGGGTCATAAAACTAGAGTTCTGCTCGATTCTCAGATTTCGTATACATGGGCCCGGGCGACCGGACTCAAAAACAAACTAAGGAACCATTAGTCACCGCCTCGCCCTGACCGTTACTCATTATTTGGTGTTTTACAGTCATAAAAATGGAATTCTGTCAGATTCCCAAAATTTCTTGTATTTTAGCATGCGCCTCCTGCATGGGACCGGGCGACTAGACCCAAATCGCCTAAATTATTCTGGCCCATAAAAATGAAATTAGGAACTATCCTCACCGCCTCGCCATGACCATTACTCGCTTTTTGTCATTTTAGGGCCATAAAACTAGAATTCCACCTGAAACCTAGATTTTCGTGTGCTTTAGCCCACTCCTCGTGCAAGGGCCCATGCAACAAAACCCGAATCGCCTAAAACTTTGCCGGTCCATCAAAATTTGATCTAAGAAACAATAGTCACCACCTCGCCATGATCATTACTTTTTTTTTAGCGTTTTAGAGCCATAAAACTAGAACTCCGCCCGATTCTTAGATTTTCGTGCATTACAGCCCACGCCTCTTGTATGGCCCGGGAGACCGGACGTGGATCGCCTAAAGTTTTGCTGGACCATAGAAAATGAGCTAAAAAACAATAGACACCGCCTCATCATGACTGTTACTCGTGTTTTGGCGTTTTAGGGCCATAAAACTAAAATTCCGCCCGATTCCAAAATTTTCGTATACGCCCACACCTCCTGCAAAGGCTCGGGAGACCACCCGGATAGACTAAAATTTTTCCTGCCCATAAAAAATGGCTCAAGAAACAATATTCATCACCTCTCCACGACTGTTATTCATTTTTTTATGTTTTAGGGCCATAAAACTGGAATTCCACCCGATTCTCAGATATTCGTGTACTATTGCCCACGTCTCCTGCATGGGACCAGACGACCGGACATGGATCGCCTAAAATTTTGTTGGCCTATCAAAAATGACCTAAGGAAAAATAGTCACTACCTCGCCATGACCTTTACTCATTTATTGGCATTTTAGGGCAATAAACCTAAAATTTCGCCCGATTCCAAGATTTTCATTTGCTATAGCCCATGTCTCGTACATGGGACCGGGAGACCGAACTTGGATCGCCTACAATTTTAACGGCTCACATAAAATAATCCAAGGAACAATTGTCACCGCCTCGCCATGACCGTTCCTTATCTTTCAGCGTTTTAGCCACGCCTCATGTATGGACCCAAGGGATCGGACCTAGATGGCCTATAATTTTTCTGGCCCATCATAAATAACCTAAGAAACAGCAGTCACTGCCTCACCCTGACTGTTATTCAATTTTTGGCATTTTAGGGCCATAATATTGGAATTCCACCAAATGCTTAGATTTGTGTGTGCTATATAGCTCACGCCTCCTGCATGGGCCCGGGCGACCGGACCTGGATCACCTAAATTTTTACCGGCCTATAAAAACAAACGAAGGAACAATAGTCACCGCCTCATCAAGGCCGTTCCTCATTTTTAGCATTTTAGAGCCATAATACTGGAATTCTGTCCGATTCTCAAATTTTCGTGTGTTATAGCTCACGCCTCCTGCATGGGATCAGGTGACCGCACTAGGATCACCTAAAATTTTATCGGACCATCAAAATTGACCTAAGGAACAATAGTCACCACCTCTCCATGATCGTTGCTTTTTTTTAGTGTTTTAGGACCATAAAACTGGAATTCTGCTCGATTCCCAGATTTTCGTGGGCTATGGCCCACGCCTTTTACCTGGACCTAGGAGACCGGACCTGGATCGCCTTAAATTTTGTCGACCCATAAAAAATTATCAAGGAACAATTTCCACTGCCTCGCCATGACCGTTCCTTATTTTTTGGCGTTTTAGGGCCATTAAACTGAAATTTCTCCTAATTCCCAGATTTTTGAGAGATGTAGCTCACTCCTTCTGCATGAACCTGGGAAACCGCACCTGGATCACCTAACATTTTGTTTGCCCATAAAAAATGATCCAAGAAGCAACTGTTACCGCCTCACCATGATCGTTCATCATTTTTTGGCGTGTTAGGCCATAAAACTGAAATTCTGTCCGATTCCCAGATTTTTGTGAGCTAGCCTACACCTCCTCGATGGGCCTGGGCGACCAGACCCAAATTGCCTAAAAGTTTTCGGCCCGTAATGATCAAGGGAACAATAGTCACCACCTCTCCATGAATGTTACTCATTTTTGGCCTTTTAGGGACATTAAAATGAAAATCTGACCGATTCCCAAATTTTCGTGTGCATAGCTCACACCTCCTGCATGGGCCTGGACGATCGGACCCAAATCACTTAAAAATTTTCCAACTAATCAAAACAACCTAAGGAAGAATTATAACTGCCACACCATGACCGTTACTCATTTTTTGGCGTTTAGGTTCATAAAACAGGAATTCCCATTCCCAGATTTTTATGTGGTATAACACACGCCTCCTGCATGGGCCCGGGAAATCGAACCCCGATCTCATAAAATTTTTTCGAGCTATCAAATATGTTCTAAGAAACAATAGTCACGGCCTCACTGTGATCGTCACTCCTTTTTGGCGTATTAGGGCTATAAAATTGAAATTCTACCCGAATTCTAGATATTCGTATGCTATTGCCCACGGCTCCTTCATGAGACCGGGCGACCAGAATCAATTCGCATAAACTATTGCTGGAAAATAAAAAACGTTCTAAGGAACAATAGTCTCCGCCTCGTCATGATCGTTACAGTTTTTGCATTTTAGGGCCATAACAGCGGGATTGTGCCCAATTCTCAGATTTTCGTGTGCAATAGCCCACACCTCCAACATGGGCCCGGGCGGACGGAACCCAATAGCCTAAAATTTTGCCAGCCCATAAAAAAAGACCCAAGGAATAATAGTTACCGCCTCGCCATGAACGTTGCTCATTTTTTCGCATTTTAGGCCATAAGACTAAAATACCTCTCGATTCTAAAATTTTTGTGTGCGCCCATGCCCCTTACATGGGCTTGGGTGGGCGGAACCGGATCGCTTAAGGAATATAGTCACTGCCTTTCCATGATCGTTACTCATTTTTTGGTGTTTTAGGGTCGTAAAACTGAAATTCCATCTGACTCCCAGATTTTTGTGTAGCCCATGCCGCCTCCTGCATGGGCTCAGGCGACTAGACCTGGATAACCTAATATTTTGCCTGCCCATCAAATATGACCCAAGGAAATATATTCACCTCCTTGCAATGAACGTTTCTCATTTTTAGCTTTGTAGGGCCATAAAATTGGAGTTCTGCCCGATTCCCAAAATTTCGTGTACTATACCCACGCCTCCTGCATGGGCATGGGCGAATGGACCCGGATAGACTAAAATTTTCCGGCCCATCAATAACGACCTAAGGAATAATAGTCATTACCTCGCCATGACCGTTACTCTTTTTGGCATTTTAGGGCCATAAAAGCGAATTCTTGTCGATACCGAAATTTTCGTGTTCTATAGCCCACACCTCATGCATGGGCACGAGCAAACAGACTTGGATCGCCTAAAATTGTGCTGGCCCATATAGAAGGACCTAAGGAATAATAGTCAACGCCTTGCAATAACCATTCCTCTTTTATTTTGGCGTTTTAGGGCCATAAAATTAGAATTCTGCCCGATTCTCAAATTTTTGTGTGCTATGCCCATGCCTCCTGCATGGGCCCGGGCGACCGGACTTGGATCACCTAAAATTTAGGGGGATGCTTAGACAAGGAAAAATAATTTAACAAAACTTTAAAAAATTCTTTCTTTGCCGGCCTATAAAAAATGACTTAAGGAATAATAGTCACCGCCTCAACTTGACCATTCCACATTTTTGACGTTTTAGGTCCATAAAATTGGTATTTTGTCAGATTCCCAGATTTTCTTATTCTATAGACCACGCCTTCTGCATAAAATTGGGTTTTCTTTGTCATTAAAGAATGAAATATGAGAAGAGGTGATGGAAAATCAAGTCAAATAAATAACATTTATGAACTTTGTATAGGTATGAAATAAAGTTGGCTGCCCAAACTACTAAATATATTCAGATAAATACAAAAGGGTGGCAGCCCAAAACCTTAAATATCTAATGTATATAATAACGATTCATTAAAATGATACTAAGTGTTACACAGAGCAACACTATGGAACTTCTTTGTCAATATTAACACAACCTAAAGTAAGCAAATTTTAATATTATTGTCAAATTCACGTTTAGGAAGTACGACGTAAAATCTACCTTCATTATAAAGATACTCAATCCAGAATGCAAATATCAGTTAAAACTTTAGGGTGTTACATGGGCGACCGGACCCGGATCGATTATAATTTTGCCAGCTAATCAAAAATGACCTAAGGAACAATAATAATGCCTCGCCATGATCGTTACTTGCTTTTTGGCATTTTAGGTTCATAAAATAGGAATTCCACCCGATTTCTGATTTTCGTGTGCTATAGCCCTCATCTCCAGCATGGGTCCCGACGACCTGGCCCGGATCGCCTAAAATTTTTCCAGCCCATCAAAAATGACCCAAGGAATAATTCTTATCGCCTCGCCATGACCGTTACTCATTTTTTGGCATGTAGGCCATAAAAATGAAATTCCGCTCATTTCCCAAATTTTCGTGTGCGCCTACGGCTCCAGCATGGGCCCAGGCAGTCAGACTCGGATCGCCTAAAATTTTGCTGGCCCACCATAAATGACTTAATCAATAGTCAATGTTACTCATTTTTTGGCATTTTAGGGCTATAAAACTGATGCTAAAGCCCATGCCTCTTGCATGATCCCGGACGACCGGACCCGGATCGCCTAAATATTTGCCTGCCTATCAAAAATGACCCAAGAAAAATTGTCACGCCTCACCATGACTGTTTCTCATTTTTTGGCGTTTAAGGGCCATAAAACTGGAATTCCGCCTGATTCCCAAAGTTTCGTGTATTATAGCCCACGCCTCCTGCATGGGCCCGGTCCTGGATCACCTACAATTTTGTCGTCCCATGAAAAATGACTTAGGGAACAATAGTCACCGCTTCTCTATGACTGTTTCTCCTTTTTTGGCGTTTTAGGGCCATGAAATTGGAATTTCGCCCGATTTCCAAATTTTCGTGTGTTATAGCTCACGACTCCTGCATGGGCCTAGGCGATAGGACCTGAATCGCCTAATATTTTTTCGGCTCACAAAAAATTACATAAAGAACAAGATTCACCACTTCGCATGATCGTTACTCATTCTTTTGGAGTTTAGGGCCATGTAACTAGAATTCCGCTTGATTCTCAAATTTTCGTGCGCATTCTCCCACGCCTCCTGCATGGGGCTGGGCAACCGGTCCCGGATCTCACAAAATTTTTCTGGACCATCAAAAACGACCTAAGAAGAAATATTCACCTCCTCTCCATGACTGTTACTCATTTGTTTGGCATTTTAGGGCCATAAATCTAATTTCGCATGGTTCCCAGATTTTCGTGTGTTATAAGCCACACCTCTTGCATGGGCCCATGTGATCGAATTCGGATGGTCTAAAAATTTTTTTGCCCATAAAAAATGACCTAAGGAACAATATCCACCGCCTCGCCATGACAATTCCTCATTTTTTGGCGTTCTAAGTCCATACAATTAGAATTTCGCCCGTTTCCCAGATTTTCGTGTGCCATAGCTCACGCCTCCTGCATAGTCCCAGGAGGCCTCAAAAATTTTTGGCCCATCAATAACGACCTAAGGAATAATAGTCACCACCTCGCCATAACCTAGGGCCATAAAACTGGAATTCCACCCGATTCCTAAATTTTTGTGTGCATAACCCACGCCTTTTGCATGGGTCCGAGCAACCAGAGACGAAAGTTTTTGCCAATCCTTCAAAAGTGACAATAGGTATCTCCTCTCCATGATCTTTTCTTATTTTTTGGTATTTTACGGCCATAAAACTAAAATTTTACACGATTCTCAGATTTTCGTGTATGCCCACGCCTCCTACATGGGCCCGGGCGACCATACCCGGATCACCAAATTTTTATTCGGCCCATCAAAAATGACTTAAGGAACAATATTCACTGCCTCTCCATGAACATTACTCTTTTTTTGGCGTTTCAGGGTAAAAATACTAGAATTTCGCCTTATTCCTAGATTCTCGTGTGCTATAGCTCACGCCTTCTACATGGGCCAGGCGATTTGACTGATCCCCTAAAAATTTTCTAGCCTATAAAATCGATTTAAGGAACAATTTTCACCGCCTTTCCATGACCTTTACTCATTTTATTTGCGTTTTATTGTAATAAAACTAGAATTCTGCACGATTCCTAGAATTTCGTATGCTATGGCCTACACCTTCTGCATGGGCACATGCGATTGGACCCAGATCACTTAAATTTTGTAGGTCCATAAAAAAATGACCCAAGGAATAATTGTCACCACCTCGCCATGACCGTTCCTCATTTTTAGCGTTTTAGAGCCATAAAATTGGAATTTCGTCCAATTCCTAGATTTTCGTGTGCTATAGTCCACGCCTCCTGCAGGGGCTCGGGCCACCAAACCCGTATTTTCTAAAATTTTATTGGCCCATCAAAAACGATCTAAGCAACAGTAGTCTCCACATCACATCGTTACGATTTTTTGAGTTATAGGACCATACAACTGGAATTGTGCCCGTTTTCCAAATTTCGTGTGCTATAGTCACGCCTCTTGTATGGGCCTGTGCGATCGTACCCGGATCATTTGAAATTTTGCCAGCCCATCAAAAATCATCCTAGGAATATTTTCACCGCTTCTCCATGACCGCTCCTCATATTTTGGCATTTTAGGCCATAAAAATGAAATTCCGCCGGATTCCAAAATTTTTGTGTGCTATAACCCACGAATTCTACATGGGCCCGGGCGAGCGGATCCGGATCGCCTAAAAGTTTGTCGTCCATAAAAAGGGACCTAAGGAACAATAATTAATGCCTCGCCATGATCGTTCCTTGGTTTTTGGCATTTTAGGGCTATAAAATTGGAATCCCCCCTCCCCGGTTCCTAAATTTTCATGTTCTATAGCCCATGCCTCCTGCATGGGCCCGCGCGACCGGATCTGAATTGCCTAAAATTTTGCTTTCCATAAAAAATGACCTAAGGAACAATAGTCACTGTCTCAACATGATCATTCCACATTTGTTCGCGTTTTAGGGCCATATAACATGAATTTCACCAAATTCCTAGATTTTTATGTGCTATAGCCCCGCCTCGTGCATGGGCTCGGGCGACCGGACCCGGATCGCCTAAAAATATTTTCCCATAAAAAAATGAACTAATAAACAATATTCACCTACTCTCCATGACAGTTACTCATGTTTTAACGTTTTAGGGCCATAAAACTGAAATTTTGCCCGATTCCCAGATATTCCTGCATGGGACCAGGCGACCGGACTGGATCACCTAAAATTCTGGCGGCCTATCAAAAATGATCTAAGGAACAATAGTCACTGCCTCACCATGACCTTTACTCTTTTTTGGAATTTTAGAAGCCATAAACTTGGAATTTCGCCAAATTCTCAGATTTTTGTGCGCTATAGCCCACGTCTCCTGCATGGGCCCGAGCGACCGTACCCGGATCGCCTAAAATTTTACCCAGCCATAAAAAATTACCTAAGGAATAATTTTCACTGCCTCCCCATGACCGTTCCATATTTTTTGGCGTTTTTGGGCAATAAAACTGGAATTTAGCCAGATTCTGAGGTTTTCATGTGCTATAGGCCACACCTCCTCCATGGGCCAAGGCGGTCGGACCTGGATCGCCTATAAATTTCTCGGAAAATTACCTAAAAAATAATAGTCACCGCCTCGCCCTTGCCGTTACTTAATTATTGGCATTTTAGGGCCATAAAACTGGAATTCCGCCAAATGCCAAGATGTTCGTGTGCAATAGCCCACGTCTCTTGCATGGTCCCGGGCCACCCGAACTCGAATCACCTAAAAATTTGTCGGCCTATAAAAAATAACCTAAGGAACAATAGTCACCGTCTCGCCATGGCAGTTTTTTATTTTTTGGCGTTTTAGGACCATAAAACTGGAATTCCGTCCGATTCTCAAATTTTCTTGTGCTATAGCCTACGCCTCCTGCATGGGCTTGGGAGACCGCACCCGGATAGCCTAAAATTTTTTCGGACCATCAAAAATGATCTAAGGAATAATTGTCACCACCTCTCCATGATCGTTACTCTTTTTTTGGCGTTTTAGGACCATAAAACTGAACTTCTGCCCGATTCCCAAATTTTCATGGGCTATAGCCCACACCTTCTGCATAGGCCCAGGCGACCAGACTCGGATTACCTAAAATATTGTCGACCCATCAAAAATGAGCCAAGGAACATTTTCCCTTGCCTCACTATGACTGTTCCTTATTTTTTGGCACATTAGGGCCATGAAACTGGAATTCCTCCTAATTTCCAGATTTTCGAGAGCTATAGCCCAGGCCTCCTACATGGGCCCGGGCGACAAGACCCGGATCGCCTAAAATTTTACCTGCCCATCAAAAATGAACCAAGGAACAATTGTCACCGCCTCTCCATGACCATCCCTCCTTTTTTATCATTTTAGGACCATAAAACAGGAATTCCTACCGTTCCACAAGTTTTCGTGTGCTATAGTCCACGCCTCCTACATGGGCTCTGGCGATCAGACCTAGACCGCCTAAAAAATTTTCCCTTCAAAAAATAACTAAGGAACAATATTCACCGCCTCGCCATGGCCGTTCCTCGGTTTTTTGGCGTTTTATGGTTATAAAACTTAAATTTTGCATGATTCTTAGATTTTAGTGAGCTAGCCTATGCCTCCTGCATGGGCCTGGGCGACCAGACCTGAGTCGCCTAAAATATTTCGGTCCATAAGGACCAAAGGAACAATAGTTACTGTCTCTTCATGACCGTTACTCATTTTTGGCATTTTAGGGCCATTAAATTGGAATTCTGACAGATTCCTAAATTTTCATGTGCTATAGCTCACGCCCTGTGCATGGGCCTGGACGGCCGGACCTAAATCGCCTAAGATTTTGCCAACTAATCAAAAATGACCTACGGAACAATAATAACCACCTCTCTATGACCGTTAATCATTTTTTGGCTTTGACGTTCATAAAACAGGAATGTCGTCTACTTCCCAGATTTTCATGTGCTATAGCACACGCCTCCTGCACGGGCCCGGGCGACCAGAATCGGATCACATAAAAATTTTTCGAGCTATAAAAATGACCTAAGAAATGATAGTCACGGCCTCACCATGATCGTTACTCATTTTTGGCGTATTAGGGCAGAAAACTAGGATTCTGCCCGAATCCTAGATTTTGTGTGCTATTGCCCATGCCTTCTTCATAGGCCCAGACTACAAAACCCGAATCGCCTAAAATTTTGCCGATCAACCCGAAAAATAACTTAAGGTACGATAGTAATTGCCTCGCCATGACCGTTACTCGTCTTTTGGCGTTTTAGGGCCGTAAAATTGGAATTCTCCCGAATCCTAAATTTTCATGTGTCACCCACGCCTCTTGCATATGCCCGGGGTGACCGGACCTGGATCGCCGAAAATTTTGTCGGCCCATAAAAGATGACTTAGGGAACAATAGTCACCGTCTCTCCATGACCGTTCCTCATTTTTTGGCATTTTAGGGCCATAAAACTGGAATTCAACCTGATTCCCAAATTTTCGTGTGTTATAGCCCACTACTCCTGCATGGGCCCGGGCGACAGGACCCGAATAGCCGAATGGAACATAAGAAATGATCACCACGCAATGTACAGTGTAATAAAGGAAGCAATGAAGATTGAAGCAACGACTAACACAACAAGATTAGCTACATAGAACTAGCAAATAGTGCAACACGGAGGAAGACAATTAATTGTATGCTAAGGAGACAACAATCAAATACAAGTACAAAAGAATGGGGAAGTGACAACAAGAGCCCTATCGAGGTACCGTCTCGTAGTCTCAAATTATAAAACGAATCACAAACTTTTCATATATCACCGCGGGAGCCTTAATATTTAGTTTTTGATAATCATTTTTCCCGAAATAGCATCCCGCGTTTTAACCCACCTTATCATACCGTATGGCTTCTAGTAGTTCCTCTACTAGCTACGTGTTTCAAACCCACCTTATCTCACTGCTTGCGTTTCAACACCCTGACCTTATACTACTGCATGTGTATCAATAAAAACAACAACACGACAGAAACCTCGTGCAACACAATAACAACAACACGACAGAAACCTCTTGCAAACACAATAACAACGGCACGACAGAAACTTCGTGCGAACTACATAACAATTATCTCAACAATAACCTGTATTCCAAACATAACAACTCAGATAAATGACTTTCACAAATATGTGACCACATGCCAACACATTTCCTCAAAATAGTTTCAACATCACAACCACGCATAGACCTCGACTCAACAACACTGAATACAACAACAACAACGATAATAATATGAGAATACAGAAAGTAAATCAACTCATGAACTTCAAAACACAATGAAACGAAAAAACAAGCTCACAATGAAAGACGCAACAGGGAATAATGGTTTCAACAAGAATAACTCAACAAGGAAGAGATTATGTGTAGCAATGATTCCAAAAAAGTACAATTCAACAATAAGAGGGATAACATGAATCAATGATTCCTAATAAGGATAAGTCAACAATGATAAGGGATAATAAAACTTCATTTAGGGTTGAGAAATTATGGAAGAGATACAACAAATTCAATTAAGGCTAAGAAAATTATGATAAAGATAATAATAACTTCAATCAAGGATAAACAAATACAGAAAGGATAACATTGTAATGAAAGAGGCAACAACTTCAGTTAAGGCACATAAGAGTTTAATCAACAATAAGGGTAAAACATGAAGCAATTAATTCCAAATAAGACACGTACGAGTGAATTTATTAAATAGGGAATTTAACATGACAAAACAACTTCATATTTAATGGACATAAGAATCTAAGAGCCCTAAATTGTCAAATTTTCTCAAATAAACATGAGTACGTACTCGTCACTGACCTTCTCGAGTGAAACAACCTCCGGACAGCTCACATCTAGCCAAAATAACTTCAAATCATAATTAAAACTCATAGGAAACAATTCATATTAATAAAACTTCGATCTTTAATTAAGACTAAAAAGACAACCTAAAGTCAACCTCCCGGGCTCGCACGTCGGAATCCGATAAATTTCACAAAACCCGAACACCCATTACGATACCAGTCCAACCATACAAGAATTACCAAATTCCG
This sequence comes from Nicotiana knightiana, assembly GCA_005239525.1. NCBI lineage: Eukaryota > Viridiplantae > Streptophyta > Magnoliopsida > Solanales > Solanaceae > Nicotiana > Nicotiana knightiana. Next base: position 66,922 of record ML419660.1, read on the forward strand.
ATATCAATTCGTCCTTCAAATAATCATTTTATGTTTTTGAAAGTGTTTTACAAAATTTCACATTTTCTTCCTTTCAATTCACTGATTTAATGATATAAATAAGTATGAAATCATGAAATATAATCATTTTCGGATATAGAACACTTACCAAAAATAAAGTCATGAAGAATCCTTCCAGAATCGCTCAAAATGGAGGCTTCAAACTCAAAAATTGACAATAATGCCAAACCCTCAAATATATGTGATTCTTCCCAATTTTTTTCACATTTGCGAACAGAAACACCACATCTGAGGCCTCGCATTTGCGAGAAAAGGTTCGCCTCTACGAATCCAACTAGCCAGACCAATGGCCGCACGTGCGCAAGAATCAATCGCATATGCGACTCCGCTAAAGCGCACAAACAGCCGCATAAGTGGACATCGTCACATTTGCAATCAATGGGTCGCAAAAGCGGCCATCACATCTACGAAAAAAACTCCGCAAAAGTGAAGCTTCCTTCCAGGCCTCAACATCGCAGAAGCGATAGAACTTCACAGAAGCGGCTCTGCATCTGTGATCAAACATCCGCAGAAGCGGATACACCAAAAATACTGCTCAACAACATTAACCAAAAATTTCCAAAACAATCTAAACCTCGTGCGAAGATTATCCGATCCACTCGGGGCCCCGTCCGAATATACCAACGAGTTTCATAACACAAAGCGGACCTACTCGAGGCCTCAAATCACATCTAAGAACGTCGACACTATGAATCGCACCTTGAATTGATCTTATGAACTTTCAAATCTTCCAACTTCCAAAACTCCGAAACATATCAAATCAACCCGAAATGACGTCAAATTTTGCATGCAAGTTCCAAATGACATAACGGAGCTAATCCAACTCTCGGAATCGCAATCCGAGCCAAATATCAACAAAGTCAACTCCCAGTCAAACCTCTTAACCTTCCAAAACAATCTAAACCTCGTGCGAAGATTATCCGATCAACTCGGGGCCCCGTCCGAATATACCAACGAGTTCCATAACACAAAGCGGACCTACTCGAGGCCTCAAATCACATCTAACAACGTCGACACTATGAATCGCACCTTGAATTGATCTTATGAACTTTCAAATCTTCCAACTTCCAAAACTCCGAAACATATTAAATCAACCGAAAATGACGTCAAATTTTGCATGCAAGTTCCAAATGACATAACGGAGCTAATCCAACTCTCGGAATCGCAATCCGAGCCAAATATCAACAAAGTCAACTCCCAGTCAAACCTCTTAACCTATTGGAATCATTAAAACACCATTTAGGAGTCATCTACACAAAAGTCAAGACTCCAATAAACTTTTACCGCTTAAGCTATCCTTATTCCAAATCAATCCCGAATCATCCAAAATCCAAACTTGGCCACGCACGCGCGTCATAACACATAATACAAAGTAGCTCAAGACCTGAAGCCACCGAATGAGATGCTAATCCTCAAAATTACCAGACGGGTCCTTACATTCTCCCCATCTTAAACAGACGTTCGTCCTCGAACGTGCCAAGAACCATTTCGAAGTCCTCAAATCACTTAATGAACTTACCATACATATACTTGCGGGTGATCCCACGTCACCCCAATCCACATAGGCCCGACAACACCATCTCAACTAAAGATTATTCCTTCCACCTACACTGATAGGCCTTAGAAAAAAATTTTCTCACTATCTGTTTACTTCTAAAAGACTCGATTCCTACATCCACACATGGTGCCAACCTCAACCAGCTGCAACAACTTATGCCTACACCCACAAGATACAACCACACGACGTAACACATCACACATATTCCCATGACCACATATCTAATCACAATACCTACCTATAATCAAATCCAGCACCGACAATTAACACTATATTTGTAAGAATCTCGTTTCAAGCCTCCACAACACCGACAACGATGCAAGAAACATGAAGAACTCATAACTATTCACCCGAATCAACATGTCACATCTAATGTCACCTGGGCACACACCTCAAGCTAAAACCCAATAATTACAACACGAGTATGACTGAACATACAAGGAAACATAGGAAAAGAACTATCAAACAAGCTCAACATGCGCCACTCCATATCAGTACCATACTATGAATTAATTTCACAAGGGAGAATCAAAACACATGAAGAAATCACAAGGATCTCATCCTGATATAACTCCACCGTGGCACGTAGCCCGATTCAAACATAACAAATCACATGAAACCTCGAGGGTATCACCCTCAACTCTGAACACAAGTAGAATACACATCTTACCAATCGAAACCTTCCTCTAATTCAATTCCGCCAACAAAATCACAATGCATACTGAACTCCCACACCGGTAGAGCATTTAAATCACAAATCATAACTAACCACCCAGAAATCTCATCAAAACCTACCTTCATGGGTAACAGAAAGTCACTTCTAGTCTCATAGCTCTCAAGAATGAATTAAAACTACACGATAGACACGGACTACCACTATAGAATCTCCCAACAAGGTTAAACACATAATTAGAGTACAAAGTCACGAAACTCACCCATATATGAAGCAAAATAGGAGGACTCACCCCGATAAGCAGAACCGAAACAAAATACGAACAATGCTCCTCTATGACAATTCGAACCCATACCTGTACGACATCAACTGGTGCTGCGGCTCAGCCCACTGTAGAAAACACATCAAAGGGTTGGGCCTCCCCTTCTTGGGCGCCCTCTACTCGCCTGATCTGCACCTCAAGCTGGCAGTGTAGGGATATCAGCAACTGGAGCAAAACTCATAGCTTGAATATCCCGCTGTAACACATCTGTCCGGAGTGTAGGACAATTTCTCACCATGTGGCTGGTTATCTCCACACTCAAAGAAACCCCTCCGCTGACGTGGTTGTGGAAGTTGTCCGGCACGGGTACGCTGAGACCCATGGGCACCTAGAACATTGTCCGAAGCCTGAAGTGCAAATTGAATTGGATGGACCACAAAACCTCTAACATGTTGTACCCTACCTCTAACATAGGGACTAGTAGGTCCTGCAGGTCTACGAGTCCTCTTAGTCTCTCTACCATTTCTCTCTTGACCCCGCAAGCCCTCTATCTCTCCTGGTCCCGCATGCCCTCTAATCGGCGAGCGATATCTACTACCTACTGAAATTGAACATCCGACTCCAACCCCGAGACATGCTGAATCGGATATCATGACTGAGCCCCTCAATGAACCTGTGGACTTTCTCTCTAACTGTAGAAACCAAAACAGGTGCATGTCTGGACAAATCACTGAATCTAATGGCATACTTTGACACCGACAGTGCCATGGCGCACCTGCTCGAACTCCATGCGCCACGTTACCGGAAGGGTCCAGGGAAAAAACTCTCTCAAGAACACCTCTGAAAACTGAGTCAATGAAAGTAAAGCTTCATCGGCCGGACTACCCAAGTCATGTGCTCGCCACCACTGATATGCCGCCCCCTTAAGCTGGAACATAATAAAAGCAACCGCACTCGTCTCCACAATACCCTTAGTGCGGAGAATACGGTAGCACTCCCCTAGGAACCCATGCGCATCCACTGAAGCCAAACCACTAAAATTAGGAGGATAATACTTGTTGAACCTCGCCAGTCTATGTTGTTCTTCCTTAGATGGAGCTACCTTAACCACGAGCTGAATTGGGATAACAAGCTGTGTCGGCATGAAACCTAAAACTTGACCAACATGGACTCATTGCTCCGGAGTACGGGGGGGGGGGGGGGGGGGAGTCTGAGCTCCTCCCCCGATCAGTGAAGTAGTTGGTGCAATCGGAATAAACCCCGTTGAGCCAATGTACCAAACATGCTCGGGAACCGTGCTAAAGTCTCCTGAAGTCCTGGAGTAACAATAGGCGCCTCAGGTACCTGTCCCCCAACAGGAGCTACAATCAGCTCCTCAACTGCTGCTCTGAGAGGTGCTCTAGCTGTAGCACGTGCTCCTCTTCAGCGTTTTCCTCTGCCTCTGCCTTGGCCCTTAGCAATACCGGCCCCGAGGGCAGCGTCGTCAATAACTGCAGCTCGTGTCCTCACCATTTGTGAGAGAATAAAATGATAAAGGTTCAAACCCCGATATCAATAAACTCGCACGATAGGAATAAAATAAGTGAAACTGTCTTAATAGTTCCGTAGCCTCTCGAAGATAAGTGCAAACATCTCCATACCGATCCACAAGACTCTACTAAACTCGCTTATGACTCTTAGAACCTATGAACCTAGATCTTTGATACCAACTTGTCACGACCCCAGTTTCCCTCTGTAGGATGTCGTGATGACACCTAGTCTCTACGACTAGGTAAGCCTGACACTTATTCAATAAATTGACAGAAATTAACTAACATAACTATTAAGTAGAAACCAAATATTTCTAAATGAACTAAACATTTACAACATGAAATAACATCCCAAATCTGGTAGTACAAGTCATAAGTTCTACTTATTTTACTAGAAAAATCCCTAAATACAACTATTCGGAAAAGGATTAAATAGTACAAATACAATATCAGAAGGTGATTCTGAGGCCTGCGAACGCGACGACAAGTTTACCTTGAGTCTCCGCAAGAATTCAACTATCTAGCTAATAATCAACAATAACCGAGGCACATGGATCTGCACAAAAATGTGCAGAATCGTCGTATGAGTACACCACAGCGGTACCCAGTAAGTATCAAGTCTAACCTCGGTAGAGTAGTGACGAGGGATAGTCAAGACACCTACTAGACTAAACAACCCGAACAAGTGTGAAAGTGAACTAACAGAGAAACAATATTAATATAAAGCTAAGCAGGATAAGGAATACAAAACAATACTTGCAATCATACACTGGTAACAACAATATTTAACAGGAAGTAGTCAAGTAATAATGTTGTAGAGTAAGTTGATCACAGTCTAAGTCCGGTGAAACCAAATAAAGGAAAACTAGCAACAAGTCAATAAGAACAACCACTTTCACACCAGATCTGTTCAAGCATTTCCACGAGGTACTGAACCTATAATCACATCTCATAGGTCCCAATTAATGAACCCTAATCACTTGGCATCTTGTGCCCACATTACAACTCATAACCGCACTGACGACTCACATGCCAATAGATAATCCTCACATAGAAGTAAAGTAAACAACAATGCGAATAATGGTCAATGACGTCAGGATTCATCTTCTAAAACCGATATGGGTGATTTAACTACGTGTATGCTTGTGCAAGTGTTCTACCACAATTCAAGTCAACAAATAAGAGCAAAGGCAATGAATGGCACATAATAAATGACCACCATGCAATGTACAGTGTAATAAAGGAAGCAATGAAGTTTGAAGCAACGACTAGCACAACAAAATTAGCTACATAGGACTAAGCATATAGTGTAACACGGAGGAAGACAATTAATAGTATGCTAAGGAGACAACAATCAAAGACAAGTACAAAAGAATGGGGAAATGACAACAAGAGCCTTATCGAGGTACCACCTCATAGTCTCAATTCATGAAATGAATCACAAACTTTCCTTATGTCATCGCGAGAGCCTTTACATATAGTTTTTGAAAATTATTTTTTCCTACTAGCCACACGTTTCAAGCTCACCTTATCTCACATCATACGTTTCAACATCCAGACATTATACGATCGCATGCGTATCAATAATAACAGCAACACGGCAAAAATCTCGTGCAACAAAATAACAACAACACGGTAGAAACCTCGTGCAAACATAATAATAACGGCACAGCAGAAACCTCGTGCAAACAACATAACAATTATCTCAACAATAACACGTATGCCAAAACATAACAACTCAGATAAATGACTTTCACAATATGTTTCCATATGCCACAACATTTCCTCAAAACAGTTTCAATATCAGAACCACGCATATCCCTCGGTTCACCATCATCGTATACAACAACAACAACGACAATAATACGTGAGAACGTCAATAAATCAACTCACGAACTTCTAAACACCACGAAATGGAAGAACGAGCTCACAATGAAAGACACAACAGAGAATAATGGTTTCAACAAGAATAGCTCAACAAGGAAGAGATAATGTGTAGCAATAATTCCACAAATTTACAATTCAACGATAAGAGGGATAACATGAATAAATGATTCCAAATTAGGATAAGTCGACAATAATAATGGATAACAAAACTTTCATTTTGGGTTGAGATATTATAGAAGAGATACAAAAAATTCAATTAAGGATAATTAGATTATGGAAAAGATAATAATAACTTCAATCAAGGATAAACAATTACGGAAAGGATAGCATGGCAATAAAAGAGGCAACAACTTCAGTTAAGGCACATAAAAGTTTAATCGGCAATAAGGGTAGAACATAAAGCAATTAATTCCAAATAAAACAACTTCATGTTTAATGGACATAACAATCTACGAGCCCTAGACGGTCAAATTTCCACAAATAAGCCTGAGTACGTACTCGTCACCTCGCGTACACGTCCTTCACATGACACAATTAGCATAAGTGACTCAAATCCTAAGGGGTAATTCTCACACACAAAGTTAGGCGAGATACGTACCTCAAAGAAGCTAGACGATACTCTAAAATGACCTTCCCGAGTGAAACAACGTCCGGACGGCTGAAATCTAGCCAAAATAACTTCAAATCATAAATAAAATTCATAGGAAAGATATCTGGTTAACAAAACTTCGATCTTTAATTAAAACTAAAAAATCAACCCAAAACCCCGGGGCCCTTACCTTAGAGCCCGACAAAATTCACAAAACCCAAACACCCATTTCGATATGAGTCCAACCATATAAGAATTTCCAAATTCCGATATCAGTTCGTCCTTCAAATTATCATTTTATGTTGTAGAAAGATTTTGACAAAATTTCACATTTTCTTCCTTTCAATTCACTGATTTAATGATATAAAAAAGTAAGAAATCATGAAATGTTATTATTTTCGGATAGAGAACACTTACCAAAGCCAAACTCGTGGAAAATCCTTCCTGAAACGCTCAAAATCGAGGCTTCAAACTCAAAAATGGACAAAAATTCTAAACTCTCGAATATATGTGATTCTGCCTAGGATTTTTCACATTTGCGTAGAGGAACTCTACATCTGCGGCCTCGCATTTGCAAGAAAAGGTTTTCATATGCGAACCCAACTAGCCAGCCTAGTGGCTGCACCTGCGCAAGAATGAGTCGCATCTGTGACTCTGCAGAAGTGCACAAACAGCCGCAGAAGTGGACATCTTCGCATTTGCGATCAATGAGCCGCAAAAGCGGCCATTGCATCTGCGACAAAAACTCCGCAAAAGTGAGGCTTCCTCCTAAGCCTTAATATTGCAAAAGCTATAGAAACTTCACAGAAGCGGCTCTGCATCTACGATCAAACCTTTGCAGAAGTGGAAACACCAGAACACTGCCCAATAGCCTTAACCAAAAATTTCCAAAACGATCCAAACCTCGTCTGAAACTCATCCGAGCCACTCGAGACCCCGTACGAATATACCAACAGGTTCCATAACAAAATGCAGGCCTACTCGAGGCCTCAAATCACATCAAACAACGTCAAAACTACGAATCGCACCTCGAATCGAATTTATGAACTTTCAAATCTTCCAACTTCCAAAACTCGTACCGAAATATATCAAATCAACCCAAAATGACGTCAAAATTTGCATTCAAGTTCCAAATGACAAAAATGAGCTAATCTAACTCTCGAAATTGAAATCCGAGCCCAATATCAACAAATTTAACTCCCGGTCAAACCTCTTAACCTTCCAAAACTTTAATTTTTCAATTTTCGTCAAAATGCATTAAATTACCCTACGGACCTCCAAATCCAAATCCGAACGCACGTCTAAGTCGAAAATCACCATACAAAACTATTGGAATCATCAAAACGCCATTTCGGAGTTGTTTACACAAAAGTCATGACTCCGACCAACTTTTACTTTTTAAGCTTCTAAAAAAAGAATCGTTCTTCCAAATAAATCCCAAATCATCTGAAATCCGAACTCGGCCATGCACGCACGTCATAACACATAATACAAAGTTGCTCGAGACTTGAAGCCACCGAACGACACGCTAATCCTCAAAATGAGAGGTGGGGTCGTCATAATATTTTCAGTTAATAACACACCTGGCCCATTATTTAATAAATCAATGGCTGGCCCGACAACCAAAGCTGCCCAAACGGGCTAGCATCTTAATTACCCTAATAGCTGGCCTATTTCCTTTAAGTTTTCCCAATACCAATAAGAGTTAGACCCATTTTCTTTTGATAACAAGGCTGCCCATTCTCTAATATAAAAAATTGGACAAAACTTTCAAGTGTCATGTTTCCACAAATTAATTTCAATAAAAATTAGACTCTTTTTTCTTTATAATTAAAATAATATGAAGATTTAGTAGTAGGCGTGCTTTAACTTCACGGAATCGCTTGCGTAGTGTGATGTTTAACTTTATTAAAAACATCCTTCAATAATTCAATAATCTCATATCGTATCCAATAGTTTTAATTTAATTAATACTTTTGCTAAAATCGCGGATTCATTTGCGTAGCGCGATAGTTGGCATTTTATAAATTTCAAAATTAATTTTCTCAAATGTAATTATTTTTTTCAAAAGCAATAAACTTGCTAATAACCCTTTGTCACGATTGCAGATTCACTTGTGTATTGCTATTATGACAAAATTATTAAATTTCGTCTCGATCACACATTTACTTACATCGTGTGGTTGCGACATCTTATTATTCAAACATGCTTCAATAATTCTAATAATCAAGCAATAAAAAAGGATAGGTAAAACATGAAAATTAATAAGATATAGTTTGTCCTAAATTAATTCAAGCCATTTTTAGTCAATAAAAGCGACCGTGCTAGAACCACGGGAAACAGGGAATGCCTTACACTTTCTTTTCGGTCAATAGAATTCCTTACCCGGACGTTGTTTTCTCAGACCAAATAATAAAAGATTCAAATTTTTCTTTGTTAAGGGATTCAAATAAGATATTACTTGGAACACCAAAAAAATCAATTTCAAGTGGCGACTCTGTAAATAAAATAATCCTTACTAAAATTTATCACTTCAAATGGAAAAACTCTTTTAACCCACAACAATCCAACATATATATATCTTTGGGGTAGAAAAGGGGTGTGACAGCTCTGGCGACTCTGTTGGGGACTGAACCAGAATTCGAGCTTGTACATGTTGACTTTTATTTGACTTTACTAATTTTATATAAATTGTGATTTATTTGGACCTAATGTGCTACTTGCCCGCTTTTTATCATTTTGATATTGTTGACCTATCTTCTCACGCACCCTGTGAGCACGTAATTTTTAACCTACCATATACTCCTAAAAAATTCAAAAAACAAATTAGTTTTATAAATTTTTGTTGAATTTCAGTGTTATTCGTGAATTATTTTTGCATTGCACAATCATAATTTTTCCTTTTAAATTTATAAATAATTTAAAGTTGCATGATAGTGCATAACTTCAATCATTTTATTAAAAATTACGAAAAATTATCCTTCAAATAATTACAAATGTTAACTAATAATTTCACCTTTTAATTTACTCATTAATTAAAATTTAAACTAGAATTAGAGATAATTAATACATTATTTGAAATTGATTGAAATAAATAATAACGAAAATGTGATTATTTGACATACTGTGGATTTAATGGTTAGTTTCTTAATTTAATCATTTTTTCTAACAAAACTGCTGAATTTATTCTCTAAACGATTAGGAGTCTTAAATTAAATAGTGTTACTCTTAATTAACTCAACAATTAATTTATAATTAGACAAAAACAAAGTTAAAATTAGTTATTAGATTTTTAAAGTTTAATTTCAATTAGTGTTAATTAACTAATTAATTTAATTGGTCATGGGAGGGTTAAAATCGGACCTGGGCTAACTTGCCCAGGCCCAAAATCTTTCTCCCTAAAGACTCGATACCCAGCCCAACCCGGCCAGCTTAGTCCCTCACCAAACGACCCCGTTTTAAGTAAAAACCAATCCCAGCCGTTGATTCAGTTAGATCCAATGGCTGGGAACTAAGGATCACTAACTATATATATGTCCAAATTTCCCCCTACCCCTCATTTTCCAAACACCCTTACCCCCACCTCCCGTCTCTCTCTTCTCTTGACCTCACCATCCCTATCCACCCTCAAACGCTCACCATCTCCGCCGTCCGGAAATCGCCTCACTGGCGGCGGAGCTCAACCAAATTGTACCAAAATTTCACCAGATGACCCTCTTCTTCCCCTCTTCTTCCTCTCAACCCCGTCCTGCTACTAGTTTCCTCAAAAAACCATTTAATAACAACCCATTTTAGATCTAAAAAACATAAAACCCTAAAATTTTCATCACTGGCCGTTTTCGAGAAAATCAATGGCTCAAACTCACATGAATCAATAGTTTTTGTTGGTTTGGATCGTTTCCAAACCCTACCGTAATCCGGACAAAATTCTCCCATTAAACGGTATCCCCTGAAACCTCATTCTTCCTCTTCTGTTGCTTGTTTGAACCTGATTTTGAAATCTCAGACTTTGTTTTTTAGTTTCTGATTTTCTTTTTCTTATTTTTTGGCTTACATGTTTCCTTCTCTTTGATGATTAAACGATGCCTTGAATTTCACTCTAAGTTCAGCTTTTGATTATGCATGACTCGATGTAGTTTAGGTCTGTCCAGATTTCTATTAACTGTTTGGCTTGTGAAAAGTTATATGCTAATTGGTTGACATTAGTTTAAACTTGCATATTTAGGTCTAATCGGAGTAGTAATTTAGGTTTTACTGATTAATCCCAACTTTTAGTCTAGGTTTCCGAATTCAGTTACTTTTGTGCATGATTTAATTGTTAAAGGTTTCTACCTTTTTCAGAGTAAATGGTTCTGGTTTACTGAGTAATTGTATATGATTTTCTGATTTTTCTGATTTTGAAATTGTAATTTGTGTGTATCTGTTCTCTATTTAGTCTGTTTTAGTCAAGCTGATTTTTATGAATTTAGGATAATAGGTTAGGTCCGTGTAACATCCCCTCTCCCTTGCTTTCCTTAATTATCAGTTATAGATGTTATTAATCATTGATTAGTTAGAATGTTATTTTATTCTAAACTAATAAGTGGTCATGAATTCAAAGGCTTCTAGCTAAATCATCAATTATAGTTTAATCTTGGATCCTTAGGTTAAACTAACCTATTAATCAATTACATATACCCATTGATTAGTAATCACATTTAACTAAAGGTCAATTTGATTTAGTGATAACTTTTAAAAGAGACTTTATATAATGGGTTAACTTAGGCTAATATCTCTTGAAATAAATAATTTGGTCCTAATTTAAGATAACTAATTAAGCTTAATTACTCAATTGAGTTAATTAAATAATGACTTCACTTGATTTAGCTAAAGTTTAAGTCCAAAATAGTTCACTTAATCTCACTTACTTAAGCTAATCTCAAGTCAATTTCAGCTTCTTCATTAGTGCTAATCATTTAAATAAAATTAGTTAACACTTGATAAATAACCTAACCCTTAACCTTAAATACTAAAAGAGTAATTCTAAATGTATTAAAGGGTAGTTTAGGAACATTAATTGAAGAATCTTGGGTGTAACAACCCAAGAAGCTTCTAGAATTAGGATAAATCTCAAAAACAAAATCTAAAAAGCACAAAATCAGATATTTTAGGTTAAAAACAGTAATTTCTTAAAAGAAAACAAGGCTGTAAATAATAGAACCTTCTAGAAAGAGGTACAGCTGTCCTAGCTGTTACAAAAAGATAAGAATGGACAGCTGTACCTATACTATTTCAGCTTAATAAATAAGGTATATTCCCTAAAAGATGCTACCTCTAAACTCCCTATAAATAGACTATATTATTCTCTGAAAAAATACACCTACAGACCTGTCTACAGACATTATTCCACACCTGAAGACAGAATTTTACACACACACTCACAAAAGTACTGCTCTATTTTGAAAAACAGCAAGAAACACTGAATAACCGAAGAATACCAAAAAGAAAATGAGTACAAAAACTCCATGAATATGATTCTGGGATAGTTTGATTTTCTGGAAATATTTGTATTGGCTGCTGATTTTTTGTGAAAAAGCATTTATTTGGAGCAGTAATTTTTGTGCCAAAATCTGGTTTTCTTCCTGATTTTCTAGGCTTTTCTCCTGGGTTACCGCTGCTTGTTGTTGCTGTTATTAAGCTTACAGAATCTTGGTTTTCTGACCTTTATTTGGTCACCTCTTTGCTGTATTTTTTAATTTCAAGGTATGTAACAATGTCCACCTTAAATAGAATTGATTTTGAGGTCAAAAAATCTGCGTTTGTTTGATGTTGAAGTCTGTCCTGCCTTGTTTGAATTTTCCTGTCAATTTCAAGGTCATTTTTGGGCTGAGGGACCGTGTGTTAGTGTGACTTTGAATGTCTGTTAGTTCTAGTAGCAAAATCTGGACTATTTTACAATTTGTATGCCTACCAATGTTTAGCCTTTAGTTTGAATGGCATTAAGGAGATGAATCTGACCCTCTAATGGTCAAATTCATTCCACAAAATGCACAAAAAACTTTCTTACCTTGTTTTTCTTTAAAAAACCTATGAAAAATGCAGGTCTTAAGCCATAAGCAATTTTTGCCCGTTTGAAGATGAAGCAGCGGTAGAATTTTCATGATGTATTTTCAAAAACTTTATATTTTTAGAAAGCATACCTGTTGCTATAAATATACTATATTCGCTATATTGTAATAAGTTGGAATTTCTTAAAATCTGGAATTTCAAAAACTATAAAACAAAGTTATTTGTAAAGAAAATTGGACTGATGGTAGGTATTTCGTTAACTTATATATAGAAAAACGGGTCAGACTGCTAGCATGGCCCATTAAGGCCTGAACAAGTCTGAACCCAGATCATTAGGCCTGAGGTATAAGGCCCAAAGCCCTAGGGCTACATTTCAGTTTTTTAAAGTTAGTACACTATTGTTTCTGCTAAGAACTTGATTATATATTTTGATTAAAAGTCAACTACCATTTATTTTCACATAATTTTGGTATTAAAATCAAGCTAAGCGTAAAATACCAACTTTGTTACTAAGGTCATTGTTAAAACTCGATTATGTTTTTTTAGTCATGGCATTCCAGAGTCCAATGGACTATAATTTCTCAGCCAGCAGTAGGCCATATTTCTAAATCCAAACGGGTATTTCCTCCCCCATTTTATTTGGGTTTAGGCAATATTTGGTATGGCCTCTTAAAATACAGCTTACTATGATAACTAAAAAAAAAAACAGTGTTTAAATTGGCTAATGAGTTTTCCTAGTATATTTTTAGAATTGGAGTTCGAAACATGCTCAAATAAATGTTCGCATTCTGTGTACTTAAATTATTTTTGCATATGTTAATTAAATTGAATACTTTCTCTTCACAATAGTTAAACATAGGGCTGGCCCAAAATGCTAGTCATTAAATTGGGCTAGAATTAGCAAATGGTCTGAATCCCTATATATTTGGGCCAGAAAATTTAGTCTTAGAAAATTTTTGAGTAATGCTATATAGTTGTAATCTAAAAAATCCTCCTTAAACTAGTCTTATAAATTAACTTAGAAAACTCACTTTGGATGTGGTAAATGCTTAGACCTATGCCCAATTAGATGGCTGAATACTTTAGACTTGTAAACATAGTTAATGATCAAAGTATACATTCGCGTAACTTTGAATAAAGAATAATTCTTTTAATAACTAAAATACACCTTTTTTTCTTAAAATTGTGTATACGTACACGTAACTTAAATGAAGATTAAAATGAACACTCGTAGGGACACTTTTAGGAATGAATTTTAAAATTATTATCGAAACTACGTACATGCTCGCGTGACGTGATTTCGATTTCTTTTACAACCAAAACAAAAATACGCGCTTGCGCAAATTTAGTTATTTCTTTAATTGAATTCAGTGTCGAGAATTGTGTACACGTCCGCGTGACATGATTTTTGACGCATCCAATTTCAACGGGTTTATGCATACGTGACCCATCTCAAAATAACTCTTTAAATACAAGAGAATAATAAAAGCGGTAAAAAATATATAAAAAATGCATTTAGGTACTAAAATCAGTAATTAAATAATTTAGGCCAAGTTTAATCATTAAGTGACCGTGCTAGAACTACAGAATTCAGGAGTGCCTAACACCTTCTCCCCGGTTAACAAAATTTCTTACCCGGATATCTGGTTCGCAGACATTTTAAACAGAGTCAAAAATTTCCTCCGTTTGGGATTTTTTTTTAAAATAAATGGTGTCCCGGAACACTTCAAAAAATCCGGGTGGCGACTCTGAAATAAATAATCCAAATTCGATTATGTCACTTTAATTGAAAAAACTTCCTTATTACCTTACCGGTGAAAAAGGAGGTGTGACAGCTCTGGGGACTCTGCTGGGGATCGAACCCAGAATCTCTGGTTCAGGGTTCAAGAATTCGAGCTTTAATATGATTCTATTTGGGTTGTTTAAATTGTTGATATTACTCTCCTTCTGTGCCTAATATGCTAAATGTTATTTATTTACCGCTTTGATATTTATATGAACTGTATTTAAACTGTCTTCTTAAGCATCCCTCCTGAGTCTTCTAAAATTGGTGCACACGTTCGCGTGGCCCGCCTTTCTGTTAGAGGTCATACCAAGTAAGAACAGGGATGGATCAGCCACTAGGCCGAATAACCTTTCGTGCTACCGGTACGTCGCTCCCACTTCGACTCGAGTTGTCCGCTCGGGTAAGCCGGGTCTAGAACAAAACCCCAGGTTTAAACCTAGAATGACAAAACCTCATGTCGGATCCCTAGTAGGAACACTTATTTGCATCATGTGCATTTTTGACTTAGGGGACTCAACACAGGGGTTGGGTCCGTCTAGGACAGGTGTACCCGAAACAAAAAAGACCATCCTGATGCATCTTTACCTGCTATGTGTATATTATTTGTCTCGGCTTGTTTGTTGACCAGCTAAAATAACAGAAAAACCAAGAGTGCGGGAGGATAGAAAATTCACCAGTTTTGAAAAACCATGATATTTGAAAAAATACATCGAAACTCTGTCCAAAAAAAAAGAGGACAAAAGAATTTTAAAAATGAGCGAAAAGGAGTCAAAATCGTATTTTTCAAGTTGTGTCAAAATTGACCAAACTACGTGGGTCTGATTCTCACCGGATGTAAGATACGTAGGCAAACCTCATCGGTGCCGACCCCACTTTTCAAAAATAAACAAAATAAGTCCATTAGTCAAAATAAAACCGACCCACTTTCGGTTAAGTCTTGTACCATTCTTGCCAGAATAGCCTTAGAGTATTTTACATTATCGAAGGGCTATTTTCGTTAAAAACGGACGTGTCTATCACTTTTCCTGGAAAAGTACCCTGCTTCGGCCCCCAAAACTTTACTCAAGAGGTAAGAAGGGGCCACTTTTTCAAAAAGGACTATTTTGGTCAATATTGCGCAAATATCCATTTTTTTAGGAGAGGTGTCTTTTGAAAAACTAAAATTGGTCTTTGTAAAAAGAATTTGTTGGTTTTCTCTTTCAAAGTTAAAAAGCAATCCTGACCTTACCCGTCCGCAGGTGCAAAATGAGTACTGTCCAGAATCCGCAACTGAATATCATAGAGGAAACTCCCCTACAACTCTGAATGTGGTGGCATGACCTAGACGAGGAGGGTAAAGAATGGGTAAGTGAGAAATTGGGGGATCTCGTTGACATCATGAAGGTGAAACCGAGAAACGACTTAATCAAGGCTTTAGTAACCTTCTGGGATCCAGTTCATAATTCTGTTTCTCAAATTTCGAGCTCACTCCTACCCTGGAAGAAATAACAGGGTATATGGGTTTTGGACGAAAAGGAACCAACAACTCATCTTCCCGAGGCCCATGTCAGTGCGCCGTTTCTTTGATTTCCTATCCATCAGTAAACAACTCAGAAAGAGCTGGGTGGTTGATGGCTGTTGCTTGTTCTTTTTCTTATACTCTAGATATGGCTTTCCAGACAGGTTTGAAACACATAAAAAGGGGATAAACAACAAGCAAGACAAGGATACCTGGAGAATTCACCGCCGAATAGCCTTCATAGTGGCATTCCTGGGTGTAATGGTCTTTCTAAATGCAAAAGGGACCATTGATGTTCGTGTGACTAGAATCGCCCAGGTTTTGACTGAGAAAAAGGACCACACTTTAGCTCCGCTCGTACTGTCTGATATTTACCGGGCTTTAACGCAGTGCAAGTCGAGGGAAACATTCTTCGAAGGTTGCAACATTATTCTCCAAAAGTGGTTAATCGAACACCTTCGTCATCACCCGAGATTCATGAGTAATGGTCCTGACAGAACCAATTTCATCGAAAGTTATGAAGAAAGAGTAAAAGACTACAATTCCCCGGAGGGAGTTGAAGCTTGGATCGACCATCTGAGAACTTTATGGGAAAATCAGATAGAATGGACCCTGGGATGGCTTCCTGTCAGAGAGGTCATACACTTGTCGGCTACAAGAAATCATTTGCTGTTAATGGGTCTGAGAAGTGCTCAACCCTATGCACCCCAAAGGGTTTTGAGGAAGTTGGGTCGGTATCAAATAGTACCCAAGGAAGAAGATTTGAGCACCCAGGTCATTGAATTACACCTGAAGCTCCATTACCTGAGGCCTTAATTCAACAAAGCTGGAATGGGTGTCGATATTTGAAAGAAGATACTCAAGTGCCTGGCCTGGTTAGAGGTGAAGTGGATCCGGGTTATGCATCATGGTTTGAGAAAAGAAATTGAATTAATGAAGAACCCAAACCCGAATCAGAAAGGCCTTCCAAAAGGCCTCATGTTCAAGCTTTCGATGATAAGATTCAAGAAAGGTTAGCTTGGGGAGAAAAGGAAAAGGGGTATCAAGCCACCATCCATGCTCTGAAGGAGAAATTAAGGAACCTTGAGTTCTACAATGAGTTGCAAGCACAGGTAGTTGAAGGCGAAAAATGACAGTTGACCCAAGAGAACGAGGCGCTCTGTGCCCAACTCCGAAGTTTGAAAATAGCTGCTGAAACACCGATGAGGAGTGAAAGGGATGAGAAAATCATTAGCAACCTGAGGACGAAGGTTTATGAGTATTCAGTTGATTTGACTAAAGTTGAAAAGGACCTGCTAGATGCCCAAATCAAGTTAGCAAAGGGGGCAGAAGAACAGGCTCATCATTTGAGGCTGAAGTATAGCAAAGAAATGGCAATCCTAAAGGAAAAATTGTTTTCCATGGGGAATGAAATGGTCCAACAAACTAAAGACTTTAAAACAGAAAAGGAGCACTGTTATTCATGAATCTGCCAATTGGAAAGTACCGTGCAACAATTACAGGACCAAAACAATGCAAATGCCCAAGTGTTGGAAGCGCGAGCACAACAAATAGGGCGCCTTCTTCAGGAAAAAGGGGTCATCAGGAACAGGATCAAAGAAATAGTTGACTACGTTGTGCAGAAATGTCACGAATGCGAGAGCATGGCTACCTCCATGTTTTTTGCCTCTGTGATGACTTTCGTCCACTAGGTGATGGGTGATTTTGACCGACTTCAGGGAGACATTGCACATAGGCCAGCACAGAGACCCGCCAACGCACCACAGGCCCCGAGAAGACAAGCAGAAGACCTCCTTTATTTTTTATGTTTTCGAGTCTGTATTTTATTGCTTTCTAGAATGTTAAGTTGTTTTGTTGTTTGTCTAGAGTCTGTAATGTTTCTTTTATGGTTATCAGTATTTCAAACTACTTATAATGAAAAACAAAGAGCTATCTTTAGTAATGAAAATTGCACCTTGTCAATCTATATCTATTTCTTTTGAACTACGTGATGATCTGATTCATGCGGCGTCATGATACGTAGGCAATCCACATAGGATTCAATCATAACCCTAAAAGAAAATAATCAAGAAAGAAAAGAGTGAAACATTAAAGTCGGGATGAAACACACAGCCGTCGCAAATATTTTAGAAAAACGTTTGACTGCTTAGATGCATTGCATCCCAACGTGTGATTCCCTATATGTCAATATCTCAAACTAACCCGTTTTCTGTCTACTCTAAAGGTTCTTACTTTTAAGATAGTTGGTTTTTGCGGTGGTATTCTGTCAACACACCACTATTTTACAAGGTCTAAAGGAAGCATTTCAATGGCATTTGAAAGTCATTTGTCTATTGTCGAACCTGAGGATAGCCCTGCATCGGTTATCCCACAGTCCGAATCAGTAGTTGCCGAAGAGAATATGAGGCTGAGATGCCGCATGTTAGAAATGTGGGATGCTTGGTCTAATGGCAGGGATCCGCCTAGTACTATCCTCGGTTTCCCTGAGTTGATCCCAAGAACAGGAGGGACCACTAATGTTCCAATTTCAGCACCTAACCCGTTCATACCATTTGGGTTCCCTACTATGACATCAAACTTCACAAGAATGCCTTCTGAGGTCTGCCCTCAGGCACCGTCTTCTGGAGTACCATCTATTGTATTCACCGCGCCGCCAGCTGCCGGTATGGCGCAACCAACATTGCCATGACAGAGCTTTGAGCCATCAAATTTCACTTTTCAAGCTCCCCAATTCCAACTGGATACTCCCAAGTCACTGCGAACTCTTATCCGCAGCATCCATAATCTGAATCTCTTATGGAACAAGAGAGAATCTTGAGAAATCTTGAACAAGAGGAGATGACGCGGAAAATGAAAAGTCTTGAGCAAAGTTTGAAAAACATACAGGGCCTAAGTGGTCAAAAGAGCATATCTTACGCCGATCTATGCATGTTTCCTCATGTGCATCTGCCCGTGGGTTTCAAAACACCAAAATTTGAAAAGTATGACGGGCATGGAGACCCGATCGCACATTTGAAACGATATTGCAATCAATTGAGAGGCACAGGGGAAAAAAATAGTTTTTGATGGCATACTTTGGAGAAAGCCTTGCTGGAATCGCCTCGGAATAGTATATTGATCAGGACATCTCCCGTTGGCACATATGGGATGATCTAGCTCGGGACTTTGTGAGACAGTTTCAATACAACGTGGACATATCTCCAGACAGAAATTCTCTGTCCAACCTCAAGAAGAAGGCTTCCGAAATTTTCCGAGAATACGCCATCAAATGGCGTGAGCAGGCATCCAGAGTAAAACCTCCTACGGATGGGTCCGAAATGGTCAGTCTTTTCCTGCAGGCCCAAGAGGCCGATTACTTCCAAAATATGATGTCTTCCATGGGAAAACCGTTCGCGGAGGCCATCAAAATTGGTGAAATGGTAGAAAATGGTTTAAAAACGGGCCGTATTTTGAGTCAATCAGCCCTGAGAGCCACCTCCCAAGCCATTCAGAGCAGCTCGGGAGGCCTATCAAGCAGGAAAAAGAAAGAAGATGGAGCCATAATGGCATCAAGCCTGAGAAGTTCTCAACGACCTCGGGACTATCCAAGCCCATCTCCCAGAGCTTCACAACATTATTTTCCTCATCAGGACGCAGCCTATGTTATGCCTCCCCATCCCTACGCAGCAATGAATGCTCAGCCGTACACACGGCCACAACAACAATACAATCATAAAGAGCTCCACTTCCCAGAAATAACCATCCTAACCAAGCTCCATATAATCCACGTCCTCCCCATAACAATTACCAATACAATACCCATCCCCGTGAACCACCAAGAAGAACCAATTTCACACCCATTGGTGAGTCATACTCAAGCCTCTTTCCAAAATTGGTTCAGATGGGTCTTTTGCAGCCCATGCCTCCAAACAGGCAGAATCCAGAATCTCCATCATACAGGCCAGGTGCCAGGTGTGCCTATCATTCTGGGGCGGAAGGGAATGATATTGAGAACTGTTGGACTCTCAAAAGAGCAGGTGAAAGCCTAATTAAACAAAAAAAGGTAGTGTTGAGGGACGAGGAAGTTCCTAATGTAACAAATAATCCATTGTCAGCCCACAACAATGGGCCCGTCATCAGAATGATTTGTGAGGACAAGGAGTTTGAACCTGCTTTGAAAGCCATTATTGTCATCGCTGATATAGAAAAGAAACCTAAGACATCGGCAAAATCGGTCAAGGATGCAAAGAAAACAAATCCTACCACCCAGAATGAAGAAAAGGCTAAGGAAGTAGAGAGAGAGGTACCACCAACCAAAGAAGCCGTCCTCTACGTCCCAAGAGCTCCCAGAAATAGGCAGCTCACGTTGAGCCCTTCAAAGAGTTTGAAGCGAAGACAAAATTTGCCAAGAATGTATGTACCAAAGGGGACGTATGTGGAAAAAGGGCCAATCATCTCACCAAAGATGGATGAGCCTCTAATCATCAGTCGCAGGCCACAAATTCCAATAAAAGATACCATTGCCATCCCCTAGAACTATAATCAGACGCTGGTCACCTATAAAGGGAAGGAAGTCAGAGGGGAAGTGAATGAAACAAACTAATTTGGGAAGTATCACTACCCAGAAGGGTTGAACAAAACCAAACAGAAACGTTTCCACCTCAAACCGCCTGTTACTACCAAAGAAGCCGAGGAATTCTTCCGAAAAATGAAAACATCAGAGTATGTTGTGATTGATGAACTTGGAAAGGCTCCTGCCCAGGTTTCACTCTTGTCTCTACAGCACCAAAGAGTACTTCTAAAGATGCTAAATGAGGCGTGTGTGCCGATCGAGACTACGGTTGAACAACTAGAAAGAATGGCAGAACGGTTCTTCGAAGTCAACAAATCTCTTTTAGCCGAAATGACTTACCTCCCGAAGGAGCTGCCCATAACAAGTCTTTACACTTAACGGTCAAGTGTGAGGGTTATTATGTAAAAAGGGTCATGATGGACGCAGATACGGGGTAGATATTTGCCCTCTGTCAACATTGCAAAGAATGGAAATTGGGACTGAAAGGATCAGGCCGAATAATGTTTGTGTCCGGGCTTTCGACGACGTCAAAAGGGATACTATAGGAGAAATTGATTTAATCCTAACCATTGGCCCTGTGGATTTCGAAATAACGTTCCAAGTTCTGGACATGGACACTTCCTATAACTTTCTACTAGGAAGGCCCTAGATCCATGATGCGGGAGCCGTACCCTCTACTCTCTATCAAATGGTCAAATTTGAATACGAGAACCAAAAGATAGTTGTCCATGGAGAAGATGAACAATCAATATACAGGGACCCATCGGTCCCCTATCTTGAGGCAAGAGAGGGAAGTGAACACATTGTTTACCAGGCTTTTGAAATTTTGCTTGCTAACCAGTGCGAGGAAGGAACTCCATGCCCTCAACCTTGTTTGTCGAGCGCATCAGTCATGGTCGCCGGCGAAATGATCAAACATGGATACAAGCCCGGGAAAGGGCTTGGGGCATATTTGCTGGGCATCACAGAACCCGTTATGTTGCCTGGAAACAAAAAATTCTTTAGTATAGGTGTATTGGTAAAAAAGAGTTTCACACGTAAGCCATCTTTTGACAACTCAGCCAGTCACGTGGATATAGGAAAACGCGACAACTGGATGTGATTCTTTGAAGAGGTATTGTACAAAGAGGCACGATCCAGTAAATCCACGAACTTATCAGCCACGGGAAACTCAACTTGATCAAAATGGGAGAGAGACACGGTCAGAATGAATCTAGACAAAGCTACAGGCAGATTCAAACACCCACAATTGATTGCTCAAACGTTATGTAACCGAACCCCAATTATCGTTATCCTTTGTAACGCCTCATTAATGTCATAATTAGTCATTAATGAGTAACCATAGCAAGAGTCATACGTTATAAGAATCTCCTATATAAGGGAGGGGAATACAACTTGTAAAGGCATCTGATTCTCGAATACAATTTACTTCGATTTTCTATATTTCTGCAATATTGTCTATTATTCATTTTTCTCCATTACCTTGATTATCGGTAACCCGTATTCATCTTAAAAATAAGCTTTAGTCAAAGGGTCTAATTCTTTGGTTAAACAAGTTGGTTCCATTACCGGGAATCTGATAATCTTTGTTTATTTTTCAAGTGATATCCTCTGAATTATGTCAAACTCCAATGACAACAACCAGCAAAGGAGTGGAACCCCAGTTCCATCGCCTTCAGGAACCCCACGTGGTTCGAGGGAACAATCCCCAGAAAGATCTAATAACAACAATGGTGATAATGATCAAACTGTGGAACAGGATCGTGTAAAGCAAATGATTGCAGAGTATGTGAGCCAAGCTTTGCAGGGATTTGCGGGAGGGTTACTGGCAGCGTTACCTACACCGCCGACACCACCCCCCAATAACACCATCAACATGGAAAATCCTTAATCTGGGTTGTCAAACTCAGGAACAGGAGATACTCCTAATGAATCTCTCGAAACGAGACCAGGTATATCTAATAACTCAGAATTACAAAATTTAATGCTAACCATGCAGAAACAGATGAAAGACCAGAACGATCGCATCGAACAAATTCCTGGAGTACCACCAATCATCAAAGGCATTGATGTTGATAGATATTCTCAACAACCTTGGAAGCCAAGTGCGGCACCCTTTCCTATACCTAAGAAGTTCAAAATGCCTGATATTCCCAAATATGATGGAACAACTGACCCACGTGACCATGTGCTTCTTTCACTAGTGGGGTAAAAGTCAACGACTTAACAAAACAAGAGATTGAATCAGTCCTTGTCAAAAAATTTGGGGAAACACTTACCAAAGGGGCCCTAACCTGGTATTCTCTTCTCCCTGAAAATTCTATTGACTCTTTTGCTGAGCTTGCAGATTCGTTTATAAAAGCACACTCTGGTGCACAAAAAGTTGAGAAGAGAATGGAAGACATATTCAAAATAAAACAAGGAGACACGTAACTACTCCGTGAGTTTGTAGACATGTTTCAACGAGAAAGAATGCAGTTACCCAGGGTGCCTGATAATTGGGCAGCCATGTCATTTGCAAGCAACCTAAACGATAAAAGCTCAGAAGCCACGAGACGACTTAAGGAAAGTCTAAGAGAATTCCCCTACAACATGGAACGATGTGTATAACATGTACAATACTAAACTCAGAATAGAAGAAGATATCATTGCCCGTTCAAGAGATGAAGATCATTCCAGATCCAGACGTCCTGAATCAGATAGAAGATCAGGTAAAACAGGTACGATCCTTACTTAGGACCCTCAGGACGCGATATCCGCCCCAGGTTCGAGAACACTAGGTCGGACTATAGACCACAAGGAAGAGACGTAGTCTCATCCTCATCTAGATCCATAAAAGATCGAGATGAACGACCTAGAAGTAGTACTCAAATTGGGGATCATACCTTTAATGTAAGTACTACTGAACTTGTCTCAATATTGAGGAACATGGGAGACAAGGTTAAGTGGCCCAAAGAGATGCGGTCAAATCCAAGTAGAAG
>ML419660.1:92164-132216 GCA_005239525.1 Nicotiana knightiana
CTTATTCATGACACTAACGTAAAAAGAGTGTTGATTGATCCAGGCAGTTCAGTCAATATCATTTTGCTAAGAGTCGTGGAAGAAATGCTATTGGGGAATCAAGTAATCCCAAAAGCACGAGCCATATCAGGGTTTGATAACTCCACGGTTATAACAAAAGGAGAAATTTAGCTTAGCACTTATGCTGAGGGAGTGATCAAAAATGCCAGGTTCCAAGTCATCGATACTGACATGGCTTATAACGTGATCATTGGAAGGCCATGGATCCACGACATGAAAGTGATACCCTCCACGTTGCATCACGTAATTAAATTCCCCTCTGAATGGGGAATTCAACAAATCAAAGGAGATCAGCAGATCGCAAGAAATATAAACTCTGTGGTACAGTACAACAAGAAAATAGAGGTGGAAGAATTACGAGATAAGGGAATCTCCCAAGCAGGTAACACAACCCAAACAGGCATGGAAGAAATTACTATCCAAATAGGCACGGAAGGTATTATTGCTGAAACAGGTACGAAAGAAAATACTTACGAGAAGGAAAATCAAGTTACCACAGAAGGTATACTATTCCACACAAATACAGATTCCAGACCGGACGTCATTCGTGAAACGGAGGAAGATGAACACATCCAAAAACTACGGAGGAGCTCATAGCTATTCCATTATCTGAAAAAAAGTCTGAGCAGAAAGTGTATATAGGCACGAGGCTAGGCCCCGCTCGAAGAGGTAAGTTAATTGATTATTTAAAGGTTAACACATACTGCTTTGCGTGGTCCCACTCAGATAGGCATCCCACCAGAAGTGATGACTCATAAACTAAATGAAGATCTATCCTTCGTACCTGTTAAGCAGAAGAAAAGAAAGCAAGGACCATTCAAGAACCAAGTGATCGATGAAGAAGTACAGAAACTCTTGAAGATTGATTCGATACGAGAGGTAATGTACCCTAATTGGATAGCATACACCGTGGTAGTACCTAAAAAGAATGGCAAGTGGAGAGTATGTGTAGATTATACTGACTTAAATAAAGCATGCCCCAAAGATTCATTCGCACTGCCACATATAGATCAAATGATTGATGCCACAGCAGGTCATGAATTATTGAGCTTCTTAGATGCATATTCTGGTTATAATCAGATTAAAATGAATCCCTCAGATGAGGAAAAAACTTCCTTCATTACAAACAGGGGGACTTACTGTTATAAAGTTATGCCTTTTGGCTTAAAAAACACTGGAGCCACCTATCAAAGGTTAGTGACTAAAATGTTCCAAGAACATCTTAGAAAGACGATGAAAGTCTATATTGATGATATGTTGGTAAAATCAATACAAGCACAAGACCATTTCCAGCATCTCTCTACTGCTTTTGATATTTTACACAGGTATAATATGAAGTTAAATCCAGAGAAATGCGCTTTTGGAGTGCAATCAGGTAAATTTTTGGGTTTCCTTGTNCTCTCTACTGCTTTTGATATTTTACACAGGTATAATATGAAGTTAAATCTAGAAAAATGCACTTTTGGAGTGAAATCAGGTAAATTTTTGGGTTTCCTTGTATCAAAAAGAGGAATAGAGGTAAATCCCGCTCAAATTAAAGCTATAGAGGAAATACCTGATATTTTAACAAATAAAAAGGAAGTTCAAAGACTGACAGGGAGAATAGCAGCTTTGGGTAGGTTTATTTCTAAATCTTCCGAAAAAAGTTTTAAATTCTTCTCAGTTCTCAAAAAGCAGAATCAGTTCGAATGGACTGAAGAATGTCAGCAAGCCCTCAAGAATCTGAAGATTTATCTATCGAAACCACCACTACTTTCAAAGACAAAAGAAGGGGAAAGATTTTACATCTACCTGGCTGTCTCAGAAATTGCTCTAAGTGCAGTATTGGTAAAAGAAGAAAAAGGTAAACAATCACCTGCCTATTATGTAAGTAAAACTTTTCTAGATGCTGAGACTAGATATCCACATCTGGAAAAATTAGCCTTAGCTTTAATAATGGCATCTAGAAAATTACGACCCTATTTTCAATGCCACCCAATCACCGTTGTGACCTCATATCCTTTAAGAAATATTCTGCATAAACAGGAATTGTCAGGAAGATTAGCCAAGTGGGCCATAGAATTAAGTGAGCATGAAATAATCTATCAGCCTAGGACTGCAATTAAGTCTCAAATACTAGTTGATTTTGTTGCTGACTTTAGTAATAACATTATATCTGAAGTAGAAAAAGAGTTACAACTCTTTAACGGTGTTAATCCAGGCCTATGGACCTTGTTCACCGATGGTTCTTCAAATATAAAAGGTGCCGGCTTAGGCATAGTCTTAATATCACCCATGGGTGAAAAGACACGGCAAGCTATCAAGTGTTATCCTATAACTAACAATGAAGCAGAGTACGAAGCTGTTATTGCAGGGCTTGAACTCGCACGGGAGCTCTCAATCGAGCAAATTGTGATCAACAGCGACTCCCAACTGGTAGTAAATCAGATACAGGGGACTTACATCGCTCGAGAGACTAGAAGGCAACAGTATCCTGAAAAAGCACGAGAGCTCGTGAGACAATTCAAAACATGGAAGGTAATGAAAATACCTAGAGAGGTAAATGCAGAAGCCGATTCACTAGCTAACCTCGCAGCAGTCACGGAAGTAACGAACAAAGACAATACAATTGTCGTTCAACTATTTCATTCAATAATAGACCAGGACAGGAATGAGNTCAGCTCAAGCACTTCCCCGCAAAGCTGCACGGTACTGCCTTATTCGCAACTCACTTTATCGCAATATGTTAGGAGGACCCCTAGCTAAATGCCTCGGTCCTAACCAAACAAAATTTGTGATGAAAGAAGTCCACGAAGGACACTGTGGAAATCACTCAAGGGCGAAATCCTTAATGAAAACACTAATCAGAGCTGGATACTATTGGCCTAAGATGGAAGATGAAGCTGAGAACTTCGTATCCAAATGTGACAGATGCCAAAGGTTTGCCAATAACATGCATCGACCAGCGGAATTATTACATCCAATAATATCCCCATGGCCTTTCATGAAATGGGGTATGGACATAGTGGGACCTCTTCCCACAGCTAAAGGACAGGTACGGTTTTTACTCGTACTAACCGACTATTTTACAAAATGGGTAGAGGCAGAAGCGTTCAAACAAGTGCGAGAAAAGGAAGTTAAAAGCTTCTTATGGAGAAACATAATATGCCGCTTTGGAATACCAAAGGAAATCGTGTGTGATAATGGCCCACAATTCATAGGCTCGCAAATCACAGAATTCTTCGAAAGTTGGCAAATCGAGCGGATCACTTCAACGCCGTACCATCCAGTGGCTAATGTTCAAGTTGAGTCAACGAATAAGTTCATCATCAACAATCTAAAGAAGCGGGTGGATAAAGCCAAAAGAAACTGGCCTGATGAGTTACCAGCGGTACTATGGGCATACAGAACAACTTCAAAAATAGCCACGGGAGAAACTCCTTTCGCATTTGTTTATGGCTCAGAAGCCTTAAAACCTGTGGAGATTGGCGAACCAAGCATAAGGTTCTCAACAGCCACGGAGGGAGAAAATAACAACGAATTGAGGACCAACCTGGACCTGCTCGAACCACAGAGAGAAGCAGCATTGATACGTATGGCAGCTCAAAAACAAATCATAGAATGTTATTACAACTGTAAAGCTCATCTCAGGTACTTCAAGATTGGGGACTTTGTCCTCAAAACGTCTTTCAATCAATGATAGAAGCATGTGCAGGAAAGCTAAATCCAAACTGCGAAGGACCTTACAAGATCCGAGGTATAGCTGGGAAAGGCGCCTATGAGTTGGAAGCTATGGACGGCAGAGTTCTACCAACAAGCTAGAACACCATCCACCTAAAGAAGTATTACTTCTAAAAGAAAAGAATATCCCCCGTCAAGTATAACATGTTCGATTTTATTTTGAACATTTAAAAATTTTACTAAATTTTTTAGATGATAGGCATAAAGCTAACCCATCACCAGATGATGATATTAGACCTGCAAAGACGCGAGGAAATAACACAATTCCCGGTCTAGGGTTACACTTTCTGATGGACGTTTTAAAAGGGTTAAGCAGTCATCATCTAAAAAACTATATACCTTCGAGTCGGGAATATTTATCCTTTTCAGGAAAAGGACCACAAGGAAGGAATAATCAAGTACTCGAGATTTCCTTCTTCAAAGATCAAACACTTGGGGGACTATACAGTATGGAAGGCTAAGACGAAGCAAAGAAGACTATCAAAAAGTCAAAAGCTCGAGCCTGAAGACCCATCTACCCAACAAGACAAGTGANAACCTTCGAACATATTCAGGTTGAAAGGAAAAATATTAGTCACGAGAAAGAAATGTACACCTTTATACTTATTCAAAGTTGTTGTAACAAAAACAGTTAGGGGTAAAAGATCATCATAAATATACTCATTCAAAAAATTGTTCTCAAATAAAACAGTTATGGATGAAAAGATCTAAATCCTTGTATTTGTTCAAGAAACTGTTATCAAATAAAAACAGTTACGAATAAGAAAACATTTCCCTCGTACTTATTAGAAAACTGTTTCCAAAACAGTTGCGGGTAAAAACCCCAATCTTTATAAAAATTGTTACTAGTAAAAAATAGTTATTTCCTTGTATTAATATCGAAAAACTGTTACCTATGAAAAACAGTTACGAAATACAAGAGTATATCAAATCTGTTAAACAAAAACAGTTGCAAGCATGAGTTTTAGACGATAACCAAACACATGTAAAATGTCATGGAAGTTCAAACAAAAAACTTTCCTTGGAAACATTCTTAAACATGTGTAAAATTCCTATCACTCTATTGCATTATCATGAAGTTGAGACGTCTTCTTCATGTCAATTATAAAGGGCCCTCTTCCATAAATTATGCCTATTACAAAAAGGCGCACATTTAATATGACATCGTGCCTATTATAAAAAAGGTACGAGTAGTCTAAAGCATTCCACATGCAAAACTCGAAGGTAAAACTAAAACCTCGAAAAATGAAGCATGCAAAAGACTTAAAGAGTAAAACAGAAACTCAACAAAAGTCGAACTAACATTTATATATTAAAACGGCTAAAACTAAGTATTAACTTATACTTCGCCGTATAAATTTTTTATACATTATGGTGCCCCTAAGTTTTTATTTGGCGACTTTAAGGAAATTCAAATTTACCCCTGATGGGACTGGGGGTAACCACCAATTGATACAAAGAAAAAAAGGGTTAAACCAACTAATTCTTTTCAAGAGAGGGGTTGACTTCAGTGGCAGAAGGAGCGGGAGCAACTGGGGATGAAGAGGCATGAGCGGCTGGAATCTCACCATCAGGTGAAGAGAGGTTATGACCTTGTTGAGCCTTCTCCATGGCTTCGTTAGTTTTGGCTATTTCAGCACTGAGGTCAAAACCCTCTCGACTCATTTTTATCAATGTGTCAAGGCGCGAATTCATGTACGCCCAGCTCACATCGACAGCAGCCACCTCTTCCAGATTTTCATAATCCTTTGCCCATACATGAAGCTCAGCTCTCAGTCCGTCCTTCTCCGTTTCCGTAGCTTCATGGGCGGCCCTTAATGGAATAATCGACTCCTCTAAAGTTTGAGCTTTGTCTAAATCCCTACAAAGGTCTTCTTGAGTATGAGTGAGTGATTACACGAGCTCGCCTGAGTATTCCTCCTTCTTCCCCAACAAGTTCTTCAAGTTTCTAATCTCCTCTGAGGAATGGGACAGCTTCTCCGCGAACGAAGACTCCAGAACACTCTTATCTTTATCAGCCTGACTGTAAGAAGCCCTCTCTACTGCCAGTTCTGCTGCCATGAGTCTCATCTTCCGCCTCAAGGTACTTCTTTCCTCTTCTAAAGCATCCATGTCAATCCTTAGGCTATCATATTGTGCTCTCCAATTATCAATATCGGCCTGCAACTCTTTTGTCTCTTGGTCCGTGTTTGAAATCCTCTTCATAAGCTCCATGCCTATAAGGTTAATCTACAAGAAATAAACCAGTCAGATATGGTAAATTTCATATACGAGAGTGAAAGAGGATAACTTGCATCATACCTTCAAAGAAGTATGCACGACCTCATTGGCCCATGTAAGAGCACCATGGCTGGCTAGCTTTGCTTTCTCAGTGGACCTATCAAAGGCTTGAACCTCTATTACCACCTGCCGCATCTCTCTGCTGGAATACCCTACTTCCCTAACGGAAGGCATGGAAGCAGGCAGAGATGGAACAACAATAGTCACGGAAGGTTGAGGAGCTGGAGAAGCCACGGGCAAAGCAGCATGCACAGAGGGTTGAAGAGTTGAAGAAGTTACGAGCAAAGCAACAGCAGAAGTTGAAATAGCCAAAGGAAAAGACGAAACAACTTCTCTCAAAGAAGCAGGAAAGACAGCACCAAAGGGAAGTCGTCAGGAGCAAGATCAACACCCTCATGAATAGGGGAATGTGAAATGTCATCAAGGACAGGGGGCTCAATCACAGACACGGAAACAAGGATAAGGCTGTAGGCTCATCATCTAAAACCATTTGCCTTCATCATGGCCTATGCACTGAAGCACCCTCTTCTTCTTCTTCTACAAAACGAGACTCACTAATCTTCCTCTTCGAGGAAGATGAACCAACAATAATTTCCTGGGCCTGAGCCAAGGACATCTTCGGAATAGATGAAGCAGACACCCCACGAGCAGAGAACCCTATTAAAAGGGAAAAAGTTAAACGACAAAAAATAGACACTCGAGTAAGGAAAGAATCAAGAAGAAGAGCTTCACTTACCGTGGGTCTTTACTTGCCAACCACACCTCCCAACGAGGTACTTCCAAGATCTCTCCTCTGAAGGAGCAACAGACAATAATTTTTCTACCCAATCACGAATACCGGAGACATTCTCAATAGTATTCATGATTGTTGAGAGAAGAAAAAACAGATACGGTGTTATAAAAAGAAAAGTAATACAGGCATAGCAAAGAAAAGAGGAACTCCAAGGTGCTGCCAGAGAGATACGTCAGGGAAAGCAGCTCACCAAGAAGTCCACGCCAAGTGAACATCAGGGACGAGCTACGGATAAATGCCCAGATGCACCTGCCTCAGAGCCTGTACAATTAAGTACAGAAGCGTATAATAAGTACATAAACAGATATGTACCCAGTAATTATCCTGCTTAATCTAGAAGAAGTAGTGACGATAGGTAGACGTGATACTTACTAGGGTCAATATTTCAAATAACATAATTTAATAAGAACTAGGCAAGCATAACAGTCGTAGTAATCACAAAGACATAAAATATCAAGTATAGTTGTAATTACCTTTGCATGTCAAATTTCACTAGCACATAATGTACTAAATTCCCTTTGTTTCACATGAAACAGTTTATACAATTTCAACAACTCCCAGTAAATTATATAGCACATAATAGGCCGAAAGCGTAAGACCGAAGCGTCGCGAAAATAAATGTGCACTGCCGAGGGTCGAACGGCTCGAACCATAGATGCATCTATTACTCCGCTCTTGAATCGAACATGTGACGCGGTTGACATAATAGTAGGGCTATCCCGCTCACAAATCATACATGCGACGCGGGTGCCGTATACATACACATAATGTTTCAGCATTTAGGGCATTTACAAAGACTGTACGTAAAAACAAGAACTTAAGCAATATGATTTTTTAACATAACTTCCTAATACTTTCACACCAAATTAAAGGATACTACGCAACTCAAATACATTTAGGCACACACGTAAGGCACATAAAAGCATGCTTGTGGGTCCTAGAACTACCCAAAATAACATAATAGTAGCTACGCACGGACTCTCGTCACTTCGTCCATGTGTAGCCCCCGCAAATAAGGACATGCAATTATTTATAATCACCTATGAGGACAATTCCCTCTTACAAGGTTAGAAAGGAGACTCACCTCGAGTAGAATCCTACTTTCCAGGTAAAAAACGCGCCCGAACCTCCAAACTCGCCTCTCAAGGACTTGGAACTAGTCAAATATCGCATACATGAATTAATCTATGCTCAAAAGTATGAAATTTACCTAATCTCTTTCCCAAGCTCCCTAGGTCGACAATGGTGGAAGAAAAATGGAGAAAATGAACATTTCCCATGTTTTAAAATAACACACTGCCTTCAGTGGTTTTGCACCTGCGGCTCAGGGACTGCACCTGT
Organism: Nicotiana knightiana; assembly: GCA_005239525.1. Taxonomy (NCBI): domain Eukaryota; kingdom Viridiplantae; phylum Streptophyta; class Magnoliopsida; order Solanales; family Solanaceae; genus Nicotiana; species Nicotiana knightiana. The sequence continues at coordinate 100,359 of ML419660.1, forward strand.
GAGCAATAGCTCGCACCTGCGGAAAATGGGACAAGGGCCTGAGCTCGCACCTGCGGGCAGGAGTCCGCACCTGCGGGAAAGGGCCCGCACCTGCGAGAACTGGGCAGCCCACCTAGGGGTCGCACCTGCGAGACTGGGATCGCAGGACCGGTCTCGCACCTGCGACTGGGCAACCGCACATGCGGTCACACCAGATCAGGTGCACCAGCAACTGCTTCAGCTGGTTTTTTGCCTCGTTTGGTGCCCGAGAGGCACTTGGGCACACCCGAGCCCCCGTCCAAATATACCAACAAGTCCTAAATCACAATACGGACTCGCTCGAGCCTTCGAAACACCAGCAACAACGCTAAAACTCAAAATCATACCTCAAAACCCCTAGAACCAAACTTAGGAACTTTAACTTTCTTGAGTTCGCCAACAATGCACCGAACCGACCTATACTACTCGGAATGACACCAAATTTTGCAGGCAAGTCATAAATGACATAACGGAAGTATTCGCGGTCTCGGATTTCTGTTTGGACCTCGATGACACAAAAACACGTCCCATACCACAATATGAACTTAAGGAAACTCTTATTTCGATATTGGGCACCTAAACGCTCCCGGGTCATCCAAAACCCATTCTGAACATATGCCCAAGTTCGAAATCATCATACGAAGCTACCAAAATCGTCAAAATTTGATTCCGAGATCGTTTACTCAAAATTGTGACCAAAGTCAAACTTGGCCTTAAAGGCCAACCTTGAGGAACCAAGTGTTCCTATATCACTCTAAACGCTTCCGAATTCCGAACCATCCGTCCCCGCAAGTCATAAATTACAATAAGCCGATATGGGAAGTTTCATTTAGGGGTACGGGGTCCGATAATGCAAACTGACCGGTCGGGTCGTTACATTCTCCACCTCTTAAACAAACGTTCATCCTCGAACGGGTCTAGAATCATACCTGAAGTGCTGAATAGGTACGAATATCTGCTCCCCATGTCCTTCTCGGACTCTTAGGTCGCCTCTTCGACTGGTTGGCCCCTCCACTGGACCTTTACGGCAGAAACTCTCTTGGATCTCAACTGGCAATCCTGTCAATCAATAATAGCGATTGGCTCCTCCTCGTATCCCAACCTCTCATCTAACTGAATAGTGCTGAAATCAACCACGTGAGAGAAGTCGGCGTGGTACCTCCGGAGCATGGATACATGAAAGACCGGATGAACTCCTGACAAACTGGGAGGTAAAGCTAGCTCATAAGCAACCTCTCCAACTTACCTCAACACCTCGAAAGGACCTATAAACCTCGGGCTCAGCTTGCCCTTCTTTCTGAACCTCATAATACCCTTCATCGGCGAGACCTTCAACAGAACCTTATCTCCCTCCATAAATGATACATCACGCGCCTTCTGATCCACGTAACTCTTCTGTCTGGATTGTACCGTGCGGAGCCTCTCCTGAATCAACTTCACTTTCTCCAAAGCATCTCTCACCAGGTCAGTGCCATATAACTTAGCCTCGCCAGGCTCAAACCACCCGATTGGAGAACGACATCGCCAACCATACAAAGCCTCAAATGGTGCCATCTCAATGCTGGACTGATAACTATTATTGTAAGCAAACTCGACCAAAGGCAAGAACTGGTCCCACTGACCTCCGAAGTCAATCACACATGCCCTGAGCATGTCCTCCAATATCTGAACTGTACGCTCCGACTGACCGTCAGTCTGAGGGTGGAATGATGTGGTGAGATCTATCTGGGTACCCATCTCACTATGCAACGCTCTCCAGAAGTGCGAGGTGAACTGAGGACCTTGATCTGATATAATGGACACTGTACACCGTGCAATCGGACTATCTCCCGAATGTAGATCTGGGCCAACCTCTCAGAAGTATAAGTAGTAGCCACTGGAATAAAATACGCCGATTTGGTCAATATATCCACTATGACCCAAACCGCGTCAACCTTCCGCAAAGTCCGAGGCAACCCAACCACGAAGTCCATAGTGATGTGCTCCTATTTCCCCTCAGGAATGGGCATTTGCTGAAGTAGGCCTCCTGGCCTCTGGTGCTCACACTTAACCTGCTGGCAATTAAGACACCTAGCCACATGCTCCACATGTCCTTCTTCATCCGCCTCCACCAGTAATGCTGCTTCAAATCACGATACATCTTTGTAGCACCAGGATGAACAGAATACCGATAACTGTGTGCCTCCTCTAGAATCATCTCCCTCAGGCCATCAACATCAGGAACACATAAACGACCCTGAAGTCTCAGAACACCATCCTCTCCAATAGTAACCTCCTTGGCACCACCCTGAACCACTGTCTCCCGAAGCTTTGCCAAGCACGGATCATCAAACTGCCGAGCCTTAATCTCACCTAATAACGAAGACTGAGCAATCACATGTGCTAGAACTTGACGAGGCTCTGAAAGGTCTAATCTCATCAGGAGATTAGCCAAGGACTGAATGTCCAAGGCTAGAGGTATCTCCTCTGCTGCAATATAAGCCAAGCTACCCATACTCTCCGCCTTCCTGCTCAAAGCATCTGCTACCCCATTTGCCGTGCCCGGATGATAAAGAATGGTGATGTCATAATCCTTCAACAACTCAAGCCAACTCTAAACTGCCTTAATATTCTTAGGATCAACCTTGATACCCTCTTCGGATACCACATGTCCCAAGAATGCTACAGAATCCAGCCAAAACTCACACTTGTAGAACTTAGCATATAGCTTCTGTTCTCGCAAAGTCTGGAGCATAACTCTCAAATGTTGCTCGTGCTCTCCCAGGATACGTGGGTAAATCAGAATGTCATCAATGAAGATGATGACAAAAGAATCAATGTACGTCCTGAACACCTTGTTCATCAAGTCCATAAATGCTACTGGAGCATTAGTCAAGCCAAAGGACACCACCAGGAACTCATAATGGCCATATCTCGTACGAAAAGCAGTCTTCGGAACATCTGAGGCCCGAATCCTCAACTGATGATATCCCGATCTGAAATCAATCTTAGAAAACACCTGAGCACCCTGCAACTGGTCAAACAAACCATCGATGCGCGGCAAAGGATACTTGTTCTTAATGGTGACCTTTTTCAACTGGCGGCAATCAATACACATCCGCATAGTCCCATCCTTCTTCTTCACAAAAATAATCGGGGCACCCTACGGCGATACACTCGGCTTGATAAACCCCTTAGCTAACAACTCCTCAAGCTTCTCCTTCAACTCCTTCAACTCTTTCGGAGCCATACGGTATGGGGGAATAGATATAGGCTGGGTGCCTGGATCTAAATCAATGCAGAAACCAATATCACGATCTGGAGGCATGCTTGGAATGTCTGAAGGAAATACCTCAGCAAACTCTTGAACCACTGGCACTGAATCAATCGTCGGGGACTCGGCGGTGGTGTCCCGCACATAAGCAGATACGCCGGACAACCCTTCTCGACAATATGTCGAGCCTTCAGGAAAGAAATAACCCGACTGGCTGCACTAACTGAGGAACCTCTCCACTCCAGCCTAGGCAACTCGGGCATGGCTAAAGTGATTGTCTTGGCATGGCAATCTAGCACAGCATGATAGGGAGATAGCCAATACATGCCTAGGATAATCCCAAAATCAACCATGTCTAGCAATAGGATATCCACTCTGGTCTCGAACCCACAAAATGAAATCACACAGGACCGATAAATCTGGTCTACTGCCACAGAATCGCCCACATGAGTGGACACATAATTAGGAGTACCCAAGGACTCGCGAGGAACATCCAAGAAATAAGAAAATAAGGCTGACACATATAAATAGGTGGATCCTAGATCAAATAACACGGATGCATCTCTACCACATACTGATATAGTACCTGTGATCACGGCATCTGAGGCCACTGCATCTGATCGGGCCGGAATAACATAGAATCTAGCTGGAGCACCGGATGACTGACATCCACTGGAATGAATAGGGGCCGGCAGAGCTCCCCCTGCCTGGCCTCCACCTCTGGGACGACCTCTACAAGTCTGCCCTCCACCTCTGGGTGGATGAACCGCCGGTGCTGAAAATATAGGCTGATAGCTCTGAACGGCTTTGCCCCGAAGCCTGGGACAAGTCCTCCTCATATGGCATGGATCCCCACACTCATAACATCTCGCTAGTGGCATGGCATGCTGCCCTGAAGAAGAACCCTGTATAGTTAGGGGACGGTGGGAACCCTCTAGCATGGCACTGAAGTAAGGACTAGAAGACCCCTGATGACCGGAATACACGCCTAAGGAACCCTGAATGGCTGGTGGACGGTAGTAACTCTCTGTCATGGCACTGAAATAGGGCCTCACTGGAGCACCACAGGGAGGTGGTGGAGGAGCTGAATATGGAGTCCTTCTAGGAGCCTCTACCAAACTGACCTCTACCCCTGGCTGGGGCACCTCTGAAATCTCCTGAAAATTTAGCTCTCTTATCCTGCTGACTCTGCTCTCTGCCCCTCGAACAATAACCCTCAATCCGGCGAGCTATATCGACCACAAGCTGATAGGGAGTCCCCATCTCCACCTCTCGGGCCATGTTGGCCCTAATACCTGAGTGCAGCCCATCTACGAATCTCTGCACTCTCTCAGCATTAGTAGGAAGTATCATAAGGACATGACGAGACAACCCAGAAAACCTGGCCTCGTAGTATGTCACTGACATCTGTCCCTGCTTTAGCTGCTCAAACTGATATCGTAGCTCTTCCCTCTCGGAGGGTGGGATATACCTGTCTAGGAACAGCTGAGTGAACTGCTCCCAATTGATGGAAGGGGAACCTGCCGGTCTACCAAGGACATAGGACTGCCACCATCTGCGGGCCCTGCCCTCAAGCTGAAAAGTAGTGAAGTCCACTCCATGGGACTCCAGTATCCTCATGTTGTGCAGTCTGTCCCTGCACCTAACAATGAAGTCCTGGGCATCCTCGCCCTTCTCACCTCCGAAGATAGGAGGGTGCAATCAGGTCCACCTATCCAGTAACTTCTGCGGATCGTCGTCCGCAGCTGGTCTGAGCTCAGGTGCTGCTGCTATCGGCTGGGCTCCACCCACGGGCAGTGTACCCGGAGTCTGATATACTACCGCTGCATGTCCTGCGGCCTGGGCAGTAGGGTTCTGGGCTCCCCTCCCGCCTGATAAATGGAAGGATCCGTAGGAAATAAACCAGCCTTATTCATAGAGTCCATGAACCGCATCTGCTGGGGGCACCTCGCCCTGCTCCTCTATGATAGGATCCTCTGTCAGATCTTCTAGGTGTGCTACTGGAACAGCTCTAGGACACCCTCGTCCCCTACCTCGGGCCGGTGCCCTCCCCCGGCCTCTGCCACAGCCTCGGACGGTGGGGGTAGCGGCATCTCCTGGGTCTGGAACGTCAGTCGCGCGTGTTCCTCACCATCTGTGAGAGAATAGAAGAATGAGATTTAGTAAACCATCGACTGCACGATAGAACATGAATAAAAAGAGGCTTCCTAACACCCTATAGCCTCCCGAAGATAAATACAGACGTCTCTGTATCGATCTGCAAGACTCTATTAGGTTTGCCCGTGAATTGTGAGACCTACGTGAACCTAGAGCTCTGATACCATGTTGTCATGGCCCAAATCCCAATTTAGGTCGCGATGGCGCCCAACTTCGATGTCAGGCAAGCCAACCTTAATTTACTAGTGATCCCTTTTTAATTTATAAAACAATTCACCATACTTAAGAGGTTTTTCTTTCAACTGCATAAATTCGAAGTAAATTAATGACTTAGACGACCAAAAGTGAGCAATAAATATAGTAATCACCACCGATAATTACAACCCAAAAGAATAGGATATCCATTACGTGGGCATTCCAGGAACTGGTGTCACAGGTCTATGGGTATCTAATAGAAACGAGTATCCAAAAGAAAATACAAGTTTGCCCTATTGTCTGAAGAAAAGTAATACAGACATAGCAAAGAAAAGAGGAACTTCAAGGTGCTGCCGGAGAGATACGTCAGGGAAAAAATCTCACCGAGAAGTCCACGCCAAGTATACGTCAGGGACGAGCTCCAGATAAATGACCAGATGCACCTTCCTCAGAGCCTGTACAATTAAGTACAGTAGCGCAGCATGAATACATAAACAGATATGTACCCAGTGAGTATCCTGCCTAATCTCGAAGAAGTAGTGACGAGAGGTAGACGTGATACTTACTAGGGTCAACATTTCAAATAACATAATTTAATAAGAACTAGGCAGGCATAACAGTCGTAGTAATCACAAAGACATAAAATATCAAGTATAGTTGTAATTACCTTTGCATGTCAAATTTCACTAGCATATAATGTACTAAATTCCCTTTTGTTTTCACATGAAACAGTTTATACAATTTCAACAACTCCCAGTAAATTCTATAGCACGTAATAGGCCGAAAGCGTACGGCCGAAGCATCGCGAAAATAAATGTGCACTGCCGAGGGTCAACGACTCGAACCATAGATGCATCTATTACCCCGCTCGCGAATTGAACATGCGACGCAGTTGACATAATAGTAGGGCTATCCCGCTCACGAATCATACATGCGACGCGAATGCCGTATGCATACACATAATTTTTCAGCATTTAGGGAAGTTACAGAGATTGTACGTAAAAACAAGAACTTAAGCTATATGATTTTTGAACATAACTTTCTAATACTTTCACACAAAATTCAAGGATACTACGCAACTCAAATACATTTAGGGACACACGTAAGGCACATAAAAGCATGCTTGTGAGTCTTAGAACTACCCAACATAACATAATAGTAGCTACGCATGGACTCTTGTCACTTCATGCGTGTGTATCCCCCGCAAATAAGGACATGCAATTATTTATAATCACCTATGGGGACAATTCATTCTTACAAGGTTAGAAAGGAGATTCACCTCGTGTAGAATCCTACTTTTCAGGTCAAGAACGCGCCCGAACCTCCAAACTCGCCTCTCAAGGACTCGGAACTAGTCAAATATCGCATACATGAATTAATCTATGCTCAAAAGTATGAAATTTACCTAATTAAGTAGTTATTTCAACCTACTTTGAAAAATCCCAAAAATACACCCCGGGCCCACATGCTCGGACTCCGGAAATTCTTGAAGGAAACACTTACCCATACCCTAAGGGTCATTAATATATGATTTTTGTATGATTTCATAGCTAGATTAGTGGGTAATCCCCCAAATTTTATAAAGCCCTAGGTTTTTACTCTAACCCTTGATTTTTCACTAATTAGGAGGTTAATCTGCCTAGGATTTCATGTCATTAGAATAGAAATCACTTACCTTTCAGTAGCTAGGTGGATTGGCTCTTTCCCAAGCTCCCTAGGTCGACAATGGTGGAAGAAAAATGGAGAAAATGAACATTTCCTGTGTTTTAAAAGAACACACTACCTTCAGTGGTTCCACACCTGCGGCTCAGGGAACGCACCTGCGATCTCGCACCTGCAAGCAATAGCTCGCACCTGCGAAAAATGGGACAATGGCTTGGACTCGCACCTACGGGCAGGAGTCCGCACCTCCGGGAAAGGGCCCGCACCTGCGAGAACTGGGCAGCCCACCTAGGGGTCGCACCTGCGAGGCTGGGACCGCAGGAGCGGTCTCGCACCTGCGACTGGGCAACCGCACCTGCGGTCACACCAGATCAGGTGCACCAGCAACTGCTTCAGCTAGTTTTTGGCCTCGTTTGGTGCCCGAGAGGCACCTGGGTCCACCCGAGCCCCCGTCCAAATATACCAACAAGTCCCAAATGATAATACGGACTTGCTCGAGCCTTAGGAACACCCGCAACAACGCTAAAACTCAAAATCACACCTCAAAACTCCTAGAACCAAACTTAGGAACTTTAAGTTTCTTAAATTCGCTAACAATGCGCAGGACCGACCTATACTACTCGGAATGACACCAAATTTTACAGGAAAGTCATAAATGACATAACGGAACTATTCCCGATCTCAAAATTCTGTTCGGACCTCGATGACACAAAAACACGTCCCATACCACAATATGAACTTAAGGAAACTCTTATTTCGATATTGGGCGCCGAGACGCTCCCGGGTCATCCAAAACACATTTTGAACATACGCCCAAGTCCAAAATCATCATACGAAGCTACCGAAACCGTCGAAACTCGATTCTGAGGTCGTTTACTCAAGATGTTGACCGAAGTCAAACTTGGCCTTTAAGGCCAACCTTGAGGAACCATGTGTTCCTATATCACTCTAAACGCTTCCGAATCCCGAACCACCCGTCCCTGCAAGTCATAAATCACAATAAGCCTATATGGGAAGTTTCATTTAGGGGAACGGGGTCCGATAATGCAAAACGACCGATCAGGTTGTTACAGTACGAGTCACTAGTGGAAATTGAAAAGGCTGCCAAGAAAGGTGAACCAAATAAGATGGACAGAAAAATGAAAATTCTTGAGCAAACATAAAGAACATACAAGGACTAGGTGGTCATAAAAGTGTTTCATTCAGTAATCTATGCATGTTCCCTCACATCCATTTGCCACCAGGGTTCAAAACTCAAAATTTGAGAAATATGATAGACACGGCAACCTTATCGCCTACTTGAAAAGGTACTGCAACCAGCTAAGGGATGTAGGAGGAAAAGAAGCATTGTTGATGGCTTATTTTGGGGAGAGTCTGGTGGGAGTAGCCTCTGAAATGGTTCATTGGCCAAGATATCTCTCACTGGCATGTTTGGGACGACATGGCACAGTCCTTCAATATTTTCAGTACAACATTGATATTGTGCCAGATCACGATTCCCTGTCCAATATGAAGAAAGAACCAACTGAAAGCTTTAGGGAGTATGCAATCAAGTGGAGGGAGCAAGCGGCTAGAGTTAAGCCACCCATGGATAACTATGAGTTGATCAATGTTTTTCTAGAGGCTCAAAAGCCTGATTAGTTTCATAACATAATGTCCGCGATGGCTAAACCTTTTGCAGAAGCGATCAAAATAGGGGAGATGGTTAAATGGTCTCAATACTTGCAGAACTATAAGTCAAGCTGCTCTCAAAGCCACCACACAAGCAATCCAAAGTGGGTCGGGAAGTTTGGCAAATAGAATTAAGAGAGAAGAAGGGTCCATGATGACTTCGGGATCCAGGGAAGTTTAAAGAGGGGAAGCACACCCTTATATGCAAGTTCAAAAAGGGTAATCCAGCTACCCTCAACATTACTATCCCCCGCCAATTCCCCAATACTCAATGGGCCCACCGCAATACATAGTGTTTAATGTCTAGTCTTATGCTCGACCGCACAATCAACTAGTACGTGCGCAAGCTCCAAGGATCCCCCGACCTTAGCAACAAAATTTTTAGGCACCCCACAATGCTCGTCCCAGGAAGGATTATGGTTGAGGGCAGAAGCCGATGGAAAAAAAATTTCACTCCATTGGCTGAATCATACTCTAGTCTGTTCCAGAAGTTGAAGCAGATTGGCATGATTGGACCCATCTCTCCCTACTATATGCATCCCGATCCACATGGATTTTAAGCAAATTCTATATGTGAATATCATTCAGGTGCCCCGGGGCATAGAGGTGATGACTATTGGACTCTAAAAAGAGCCACAGAAAGACTCGTTACTGAAAAATTAATTGTAGTGACAAAAGACAAGGACCCTTCTAATGTGACAAACAACATGTTGCCAACAGACAATGATGTTCATTTGTGGGAATTATTGGTCGAGATCAAGAATACAAGTTGGTTGGTCGACTAGAAATGACTATGGGAACGATTCAAGAAAGAACATGACTTGAAGTAAATCCAAGTCGAGATGTGTCGTTGATTGTGCAAGGTACCCAGAGCTCAGATAAGGCAACTTTATTTGTTTTAAAATATCGAGGTTGGAATTCCGCTCCAGTGTTCCAAGCCTGAGGTTGTAGGTCCTCAGAGGCCACTCCGTCATGAGATATAATCAAGGTGGTACAAAAGGTATAATAATGCCGATCATAATCAAACCCACCGTGCAACCCCATGTGACAAACACAAAAACCATTCCTTGGAACTACAACAAAACGGTGGTGACCTACAAAGGCAAGGAAATCATAGAAGAAGTCGGGGAAACGGGGGGTTTGACTCGATCGGGGAGGTGTTACTCTCTAGAAGGGTTGGGGAATGCTAAGCAAATTAGAGAAGGCCAAATGCCAATAAAGAAACTAGTCACTAAAGAAGAGGCGGAAAAGGTTTTGAAAAAGATGAAATTCCAAGATTACTCAATCATTGACCAGCTAAGAAAGACTCCTGCCCAAATCTCTCTACTATCTCTGCTCATACATTTAGAAGAGCATGCCTGTGTACTAATCAAGATCCTTAACAAGGCACATGTCTTAGAGAAGACCACAGTGAATTGGTTAGAGAAGATGGCCAACAGATTTTTTGAGGTGAACAAAATCACCTTTACTGATGATGAAATCCCCGAAGAAGGATCCGGACACAATAGGGCTTTACACCTGACTGTCAAATATGAGGGGCACTACGTAAAGCGATGCATGGTTGATGGAGGCTCCAGCGTAGATGTATGCCCTCTCTCCACCTTGCAAAGCATGTAGATCAATACAAATAGAATTCGACCCAGCAATGTCCGCATCCGGGATTTTGATGGCTCAGCAAGAGACACCATTGAGGAGATCAGCCTCACCATGACAATTGGGCAGGTTGATATTGGAATTGTCTTCCAAGTAGTGGAGATGGAAACTTTTTATAACTTTCTTTTTCGAAGGCCATGGATCCATATGGCTCGAGCTGCGACATATACCTTGCATAAAATGCTCAAGTTCAAACATGACAGGTAAGAAATTATTGTTCACGGTGAAGACGAGTCATCAATTTATAAAGACCCGTTAATCTTGTGCATTGAGGCCAGGGAAGGGTCCGAGTCCATTGTCTATCAGGATTTTGAAGTGGTTTTTGTGGACCATATTGAGGAAGGAAAGCCCATTCTGCATCTTCGTCTTTCTGCCACATCTGTAATGGTGGATGCACTTATGTTGAGACAAGGTTATGATCCGAGAAAAGGCACGGGGGCATCATTGCAAGGAATTTTGGAACCCATATCTCCCTTTAGTAACAAGGGTACTTTTGGCTTAGGCTTCAGGCCAACACAAGAAGATTAAGACAAATCCAAGCACCAGAAAAAGCATGGTTGGGTCTTGCAGCGACCTATCACCACATTTTCTACACTTTTGTCAAGCCACGACTCCAAGAGGGTCACAATTCCTCGTCGCAGGAAAACATTGATGAAATTTTCCATGGCCTCAGCCAGATGTTTTATAAAGTGAATATGATCCAGGCTGGTGAAGGAACTAGTCGTGTCGATATGCAACTAATTGGCTCAGACACCATGCTCAATAACTGGGAAGCAACTCCTCTCCACACAAGGAAGGAGTCTTGTCTTGTTAATGTCGGCTTTAATAACATGACATGCATGTGGAATTGACACCCAGATCTTAAAAAGCTGTCTAATTTCGAAATAATGCATCAAGAGGTTGAATATGATAAAGATGAGGATGCCGAATAAATAAAAAGAGAATTGGAACAATTTGAAAACAAGCCTAAGCCCAACCTCAATGAAACTGAGCAGATTAATATCGCAAGTCATAAAGAAGTTAGAGAAACAAATATAAGCATTCACATTGAACAAAAATTCGGAGATGCCTTGATTCATCTTTTATTTGAATATAGAGATGTGTTTTCTTGGTCTTATGATGATATGTCGGGTTCAAGAGCTGATCTAGTGGTTCATAAATTTCCCATGTATCCTGATTTTCCACCAGTCCAACAAAAGCAACGAAAATTTAAAACGGACATGAGTGATAAAATCAAAGAGGAACTAATGAAGCAACTGAGCGCCAATGTGGTCAGAGTCGTTCGATACACCACTTAGGCGACAAATGGTGTGCCTGTGCCAAAGAAAGAAAGAAAACCCAGAGTCATTGTTGACTACATGGACGTGAACAAAGCAAGTCCAAAGGATAATTTTCCTCTACCAAACATCCTCATACTTGTAAATAATTGCACTAAGCATGAGATACAATCTTTTATGGATTTCTATGTCGGATACCACCAGATTCTAATGGATGAGGATGATGCAGAAAAGACCGCTTTCATCACTCCATGGGGTACCTATTGTTACAGGGTCATGCCATTCGTTTTGAAGAATGCAGGGGCAACTTACATGAGGGTCATGACCACTATTTTTCACGACATGATTCACAAAGAGATTGAAGTATATGTCAATGATGTCATCATAAAGTCAAAGACATATGCTGTCCATGTGCGCGATTTGTAAAAGTTCTACGAACGACTGCGAAGGTATGACCTTAAGCTTAATCTAGCCAAGTGTGTATTTGGGGTTTCGTCTAGGAAGCTCCTCAATTTTGTAGTCATCCGGAGAGGCATCAAATTGGATCCGTCTAAGATAAAGTCAATTTGATATCTGCCACACCCGAAGAATAAAACTGAAGTCATGAGTTTTCTCGGGAGATTGAACTACATCACTAGGCTCATTGCTTAGCTTGCAACCACGTGCGAGCCCATCTTTTAGTTGCTGAAAAAGGATGTTGCTATCAAGTGGACGGGTGATTACGAAAAAGCTTTTGACAGGATCAAAGATTATATGTCAAAACCCCATGTACTGGTCCCACCTGAACCTAGTACGCCTTTGTTTTTATATCTATCGATGATGGATAATTCCTTTAGATGCATCTTGGGGCAACATGGTGTGACAAGCTAAAAGGAACAGGCAATCTATTATATGAGCAAGAAGTTCACTAATTATGAGGTGATATATACCCTTTTACAAAGGACATGTTGTGCTTGACTTGGGTCGCTCAGAAGCTGAGGCATTATATTTGGGCCTACACTACTTACCTCATATCCAGAATGGATCTTTTGAAGTACATCTTCCGAAAGCCAATGCCCACTGGCAGGCTCGCAAAATGGCAAATTCTGCTCACAGATTTCGACATCGTCTATGTCACTCACACTGCAATGATGGCATAGGCTTTGGCATCATTTGGCAGAGAATCCAATTGATGATGATTACAAGCCACTAAGCACATAATTCTCAGACGAAGAGGTCAACTCAATAGAGGAAGTAGTTTCGGACAACATCTTTGTATGGAAAATGTATTTTGGTGGGGTTGTTAATATCAAAGGAGTTGGGATCGAGGCAATCCTAATCTCACCTATTGGAAAGAATTACCGTGTAATGGCCTGACTTTGTTTATTCTTTACCAATAATATGGCAGAATACAAGGCTTGTATCATAGGTCTGAAAATGGCCCTCGATCTGGATGTGCATGGACTATTAGTTATGGGAGATTCCGACTTGCTTATCCGGAAAGCCCAAGGTGATGGAGACTCGAGACATCAAGATTATTTCTTACAGACAATGTGTGCAAGACCTAGGCAAAAGATTTAAGTCTATAGAGTTCAGGTAGATTCCGAGGTTTCACAATGAGCTAGACGATGCCTTGTCTACCTTAGCCTCGATGCTCCCTTATCCAGAAAACACTTATATTGATCCATTGGAAATCCAAGTTCGGAGTCAACACGGTTACTGCGATACTATTGAGATAGAACCAGATAATGAACCATGGTATCATGACATAAAATGATTCCTGAAAATAAGGGAATACGCAGAGAATGCCAACAAAGATAAAAAAGACCTATAAGGCGACTCGCTGGTGGTTTCTTCTTAAATAGGGAAATTTTGTACAAAAGGACCCTAGATTTGAACTTGTTAAGATGCATAGATTCCATAGAAGCTGAATAGATCATGAGTGAAGTGCATGCGGGGGTATGTGGACCTCACATGAATGGATATGTTTTGGTGAAGAAGATTCTATGGGCAGGGTATTATTGGCTTACTATGGAATGAAATTGTTGCTTCAGCTTTGTTCGCAAGTGACACCAATGCCAGATTCATGGCGACCTGATTCACTCGTCTCCGTCAGAGTTGCATCCCATGTCCTCTCCTTGGCCTTTCGTTGCTTGGGGAATGGATGTTATTGGGCCAATCGAACCAAAGGCTTCAAATGTGCATAGATTCATTTTGGTCACCATTGATTATGTCACCAAGTGGGTGGAGGCATTTACTTTCAAAGAAGTAACCAAGAAAGCAGTGGTAGACTTTGTTCATTCCAACATCATCTGTCGCTTTAGTATCCCAAGGACCATTATCACTTGCAACATAGATAATCAAAATAGTGATCTGATGAAGGAGGTATGCGAGCAATTTAAAATTATGCATCGCCATTCTACCCCTTACCGATCAAAAGTCAATGGAGTCGTTGAAGCGGAAAACAAGAACATCAAGAAGATTCTCAGGAAAATGATCCAAGGGTCTAGGCAATGGCATGAAAAGTTGCCTTTTGCTCTTTCGGGATACCGCACGACTGCTCGCACATCTGTTAGTGCAACTCCTTATCTGCTGGTATATGGAACGGAAGCTGTAATATTGGCTGAATTCGAAATTCCCTCTCTCCGAATCATTATGGAATTATAGATTGAAGACACTGAATGGGTCAAGAATCAATTAGAACAGCTAATACTAATTGATGAAAAACATGTAGCAATAATGTAGTTTTGCCAATTATACCAACAATGAACGGCACACACTTGTAACAAAAAAAGTGCGCCTAAGGCACTTTGAGGTAGGCCAGCTCGTTCTGAAATGCACCCTTCCGTACCAAGTAGAAGCTAAAGAAAAGTTCTCCCCGAACCAGCTAGGACCCTTCATCAAGAAAGTGTTACCAAAAGAGACCTTGTACTTGTAGATGAAGAAGGACGGGTACCAGACATGACTATTAACGTAGATGCAGTCAAAAGATATTATGTATGATATATACCCACTGCGAAACTTTCACACATGACTTTCTAAGATCGAGATGACAAAGGCTATCATTGCTCACTATCCCAAATAGAGTCACCATTTTTGTTAACCCTTTTGAGTCGTATTTGTCTTCTTTATTTTTCCTCCTTTTGGAACTTGTGTACTTGTAAAAATGAAAATAAAAAAGAGAGAAAAAAAGAAAAAAAAAGAGGAAGAAAATAAATCAAACAACAAATCTTCTGAGCCAGTGAACTACGTTCAACCTGATTCCGAATGGATACATAGGCAGCCTTACTCGGGGTTCGGTCCTATCACAACAAAATATCCATATCCCCAATATTCCAGAACTGGGGCAGAAGTTTGTTTTATTTTTATGCTAATTCAAAAACAGGTTCCAAAAGTTGTAATTTGATTCAAGGTTACTTTTCACCTTTTCCCTTTAAGACCTTCTGATTGATCTTTGACGCATGAAGTATCTTAGACAAGGGTGAAAAAAAAAAGAAAGGAAATGACAGGGTCTTATCGGTGAAAAAACCCATATGGGCACCATAAGTCGATAGTGAGCAAAGAAATGAGAGAGTTTTATTGGTGCAAACCCATATGGGCACCATAAGGCGATGGCGAGTAGAGAAGTGAGAAAGGCCAGTTAGCGAAAACCCGCAAAGGGCGCTACTAGCTGAATGAGGGTCTTTGATACTCCGACATTGAGAACAACAACTCGGTTTTAAGACGAATGTTTGCAACAGATTTTGAGAATTAGATAGCTCTGATGGATCAGGCGTCCAGTCCAAAATGCATGTCATGATTCATTGAATTCGGCACATATCTCTAGATAAGTCTCCATTTTCTTCTCCCCGAAAGGGATATCTTTTTGTTTAGACACAATTCCTTTTTCACTTTCAATTGCTCTTCTATTTTTTTCCAACAATTTTTCTTTGAGTCCCTTTCAATCTAATCTCGCATCAAAAGCGAAGTAAAGAAATGGCTGCAAAACTGGCTACAGTTTCCCCGTAATACCGAGCATAATTTGGGGCATATACGGCATTGACGAAGGCACGAATCCATCTGTGATCTCTTTTGATAAGGCGAACAAACTGTCTCAAAGAAAATGAAAAGGTCGCCTAAGCAAGACTTGCTTCATGGGAAAAGTTGATAAGCACTACGAACACAAACTAGTACTGGGTGCAAGAGCCCTAAGTTTGATTTTGAAGGAAAATTGCCTTGCCTTAGGGACAAGGATTAGTGGTACCTTGGACATCCGGTTATGAAATCCTCGGGGGAAACGTCGGAAAGCCAAGGTCTCCAAGAAGCGATATAGAGTATCTGAGCATCTCGGTAACAATGACATAATCGGTTCTTCGACAGCAGTTGCCGTGAACTCAAACTACATAGGGCATCAAGGCCACAAACTGACCACCACTTTGAAAAATCACAAATTTTTCTTTGTTTGAAGCAGGAACAAAGCAGCGTAGAATGGTGATTCTCAAAGGACATATGTCACCAAAGGTAAGTTCCTCAAAATCTCTATTTTCTTTTATTTTTAGCATGCATCACTACTGTTCATACCTCCCATTTTTGTAGCTTAACTCGGGTAGAACCTTTTCACCTAGGGGGATCCAGCACATATTCCCGGGTAGAAGTACTCTTCGCTCAGGCTATTTTACGTAGCTTAACTCAGGTAGAACCTTTTCACCTAGGGGATCTAGCTCATATTTCTGGGTGGGTACTCTTCGCTCAGGCTATTTTACCTAGCTTAACTCAGGTAGAACCTTTTCGCCTAGGGGATCCAACTCATATTTCCAGGTAGAAGTACTCTCTCTCAGGCTGTTTTACATACTTTAACTCAGGTAGAACCTTTTCGCTTAGAGGGATTCATCACTTTATCTATAATATAGAGCGCCAACCCCTGGTTATATTTTCTTTCAGTATTACAGGGTATCAACCCCTGGTTATATTCCTCCTCAGTAATACAGAGTAGCAACCCCCCTGGTTACATTCTTTTCAGTAATATAGCGTACCAACCCTTGGTTACATTATTCTTCTGTAATATAAGATTCCAACCCCTAGTTACATTCCTTTCAGTAATACAGGGTACCAACGCTTGGTTACATTCCTTTCAGTAATACAGGGTACCAACCCCTAGTTACATTCCTCCTCAGTAATATAGGCTACAAATCCCTAGTTATATTTCTTTCAGTATACAGGGTACCAACCCTTGGTTACATTCCTCCTTAGTGATGCAGGACACCGATCCCTAGTTACATTACCGTTCAGTGATACAGGGAGCCACCCCTGGTTACATTTTCTTTCAACAATACAAGGTACCATCCCATAGTCACGTTTCTCTTCAGTAATATAAAGTTCCATCCTCTAATTCCATTTTTCTTTTGGTAACACGGGGTACTACCCCCTGGTTGCATATCCTCTCTTAGCTAGTTTATACTACTGTATTTTCCTGCCTTTCAATAAATTATATAGTTTATATCTCTCTCAGATAACTCACAAAATTTTCCTAATATAAACTGGGGTAGAAAATTTTTGTTTGTTTGGTTCGTCTTTGATGGCTTTGCAGTACCCTGCCGTAAAGCACAGATTGTGGCGTTTAAACCTTGTAGTTTCAGTTCTCATCAGAAGAAAGAAGGTTTTTGATCATAAGATAATCAGAGTTTAGTTTTGATAATATGTCAGTAACTCAGCGTCTCAAGATTCATCTTCTCAATTTCGGATCTGGAAAGCAAGCAACTGAGATTGAGTCATAATCTTTTTTTCAAAGAGCACCAAGATCCAACCTAAGGTCAACACAAGCGAGAAAGTCAAGAATAAAGATACTCTAGAAAAAACATAGATAAGAATTTTGTTACTCTTAGCTTGCATGCATATGTAGTTCTATTCTCTTTTCTGTTGATGTAAGTAGCAAGTGACAGTAACAACAGCACAACAGCAATAACATCAGTCTTAACTCTAGGGTCCCGCAGTTCCAGCTACCAAAATTTTCCCAGAACTACACTGACCTGATTCCTTTCTAGCCAAGGATATGCAGGCAACCTCGGAAGCAAGGTTCAGTCACGATTTTCAAAAATACTTTCATTTGAGTGATACACGAGTAGAACTAATAATGGCATTTACTTTCTTTGCACCAACTCTTTGTGCTCTCAAGCAAAGAGGGTAGCTATAAATGCCTATATTTTGACCATATTTTTCTATTTGGTTTTATGTTTTTTGGTTAATTTTTTTAAGTGTAACAATAGAATGAAGGTGAGTTGGGCAAAATTTTGTTGTTGGACCGAAGTCATAGACCAAAATCGGTGGCCCAGTAACTTAGGACCCATTGGCCTAAAAGACACCCAAAACGACTTCGTTTTGGCCAAGCTACTACGATGAGGTCCCAGCCATTCAAGCTCTTTTGATCTAAAGGCCACCATTCAGTCTCCCATCCAAGTATTTAAACCCCCCAATACCCAAACTATTGCCCCATTTCCCTCTTATTTCCCCTCTTCTTCCTCTCTCTTATCTCTGGCCTAGCCGCCCGCCACCCATCTTTGTCGGCCAAAAATCGCCATCGTCGGCAAATCACCACCAAACCACCCCAGATTTATATTGTTCTATTCTCCTCTATACATCAACCCAAACCCTAAATCCTCGAAATCCTTACTAATCTCCAAAAATCTAAGAAAATCTGAAACCATAGCCCGCCTTTCTTTTTGAAATTCGCCGCAAACCACCCCACCCACCCTAAAATACTTGCATCAATGGATAGAGCTCTTTAAGACCTACCTAGTGATGTACATATCACCCCTAAACTTTGGCGACCGAAATTCCGGAGACCACCACTGCCCGCCGCCTCTGGCGCCACCACAACTTCTCCGTCTTAGTTTTTTTCAACTCTAAGGAACTTGTTTATTTTTGGCAAGACGCCAGAATCTATAGGGTTAGTGTCCTCCAAAAAGAAGCATGCGCCTCAGGGTCGGACATCCACCACTTGGCATCCTCGATATCATCTCGTTAGTCGATTCGACGTTGAATGTCTCAGAATTTTGTATAAACTCGTACTCGAAACCTTTCCTCCATGTTTCTGATATTTGTTTCACCATTGTTCTATCATAGTTCTTTGTAGTGTATATTTTGCGTGCGATCATTTGATTCTCGTCTTTGTTGATTACATTAGCTTGTCTCACTAATAACATGTTTGTGTTTTACTTTAAGTCGTTAAGTTTATTATGTTTTCTGATTTTGCTTTAGTTTAAAATATTGAGTTATATTAAATCTTTACTAGTCAATACATGTATTTGTTTAATATTTATGTTCTGGTTCTCTTTGATTGATTAATAGTGTCACACCTCCTTTTTCACTACCCCCGGTAAATAAAGGGTAATAAGGGAGTTTTTCCAATTAAAGCGACATTATTCAGATTTGGGATTTATTTTAATTTTCAGAGTCGCCACCTGAATTTTTGACGATGTTCCGAGAAATCGTTTTATTTTTAAAAAAATCCCAAACCGAGGAAATTTTGACTCTATTTTAAGTTGTCTGCGACCAGAAACCCGAGTAAGGAATTCTGTTAACCCGGGAGAAGATGTTAGGCATTCCCGAGTTTTGTGGTTCTAGCACGGTCGCTTAACTATTAATATTTGGCCTAAATTATCTGATTATTTACATATTTTTGCCTATTGTGCATTTTTAGCCTTCTTACTTTAAACCGCTTTTTAATATTTATGGAATTATTTTAATACAAGTCACGATGACGTGCGCTTGTTATTTTTAAACACGTTGCAAACCGCACAAACCGCGCCACATGAAATGTACCCGCGATTTACAACATGTTTGTTTTAATTAATGCTTTGAGTTAGAGTCGAGGACATGAGTTGCCGCACCCGAGTGTAAATTATATAGTCATGACTATGGTCATGACGATTAAAAATGCCTATTTGAGGCGATATTAAATTATTCTCTAAGTTTTGGAATCTTTATTTAAAAGTGGTATTTTAGCTTACGAGATATGTATATAAACTACTTTTACTATTTATGGATTTATCTTGGAACAAGTCACGATGGCGTGCACTTGTTATTTTTTGGGCACATCGCAACCACGTCACATGAAATGCACCCGCGATTTACGACATGTTTATTTAATATTATTTCAAGTTATATTAATTTATAAAGGAAAGATAG
The DNA here is from genome assembly GCA_005239525.1 of Nicotiana knightiana. Taxonomy (NCBI): domain Eukaryota; kingdom Viridiplantae; phylum Streptophyta; class Magnoliopsida; order Solanales; family Solanaceae; genus Nicotiana; species Nicotiana knightiana. The sequence continues at coordinate 120,387 of ML419660.1, forward strand.
ATTACAAGTTTATTAGGAACATACCAAAAATTTTGATTATTTTTCTTGCCTTGGGCAAAAAAAAACGTGGGTTTAACATTACTGACTAATGATGCCTGCAATTAATTTGTAAACAAATCATATGACCTACTTAGAAATTAATTATAAACTAACCAAACTAAACTAAGACAGAATACTACTTAATAAATCTCAAACAACTAATCAGATGTATTATGCAAATAATCAAACTTATGAGCATTTATATCGATGTAATCTAGCATACTCTATTCTAACAAATAAGCATCCAACATAATAAATTCAAAGAGTAGTTTAGAGAGAGAAGATGAACCTTTATTGCTAAAATTTCCAGCAGGTACAGTAAAAGAGAAACTCCAAAATAATAATCTCAAGCAAGTTATGGACTAGAAGCTAGAACCGGAATCGGCAACATGAACGGACCCAGCTCGATTGGATTTGGGTTGAGGTTTCGGGCTGATTTTCACATGATTTGGGATGGTTTTTTCAACCGTGTTTTGGAGTCATTTTGAGCTAAATTTTGAAGCTACAATGGTGGTGCTTTGAAGGAAGAAGAAGGTGTTTTTGGGAATGTTTCAACTGGGTTTTCAGGGCTGTTCTGGGTGTGTTTTGAAGGCTATTTTTTGGTGCATTTTTGCTGACTTTTCGTTGCCTTTGAGCTCCAGGTTTTGGACTGATTTTCACTGGCCTTTGGTGAAAGATCTGAACTCGTTTTGGAGCAAATTTTGCTGGATTTTTTAGTCGTGTTTTAGGGTAGTTTTTGGTGCTGATTTTGTTGAGTTTTTGGGGTGAAATAGCTGATTTTTGTCACTGTTTTCACCTGATTTTGGGCTGTATTTTCAGCTCATTTGGAGCTATTTTTGTGGTCGTTTAAGCTATTTTTTGAGCTGGATTTAATGGTTGTTTTCGTCATGAAAATGACATGAAGAAGACGAGGCTTTGATAAGGGATTACTACTGTGTTTTTGGGTGTTAAATGGTGCATTTTAGGTGCTGATTTTTNAGGAGTAAAGAGGCGGCTCATTTGGATCGAAGGAACAGCGAAGGGGGAAGGCTGCTAGCCTTGATTTTTTGGGAAGATGCAGAGGAAAAGAGGGGGAGCTGTTACTATTTTTTGGTAAGGGAGGGGTCCTTTTTTCTTAGGGGAGGGTCTTGGCTGCTCCTAGATTGTGTGTCCAAGAAGAAGAGCCTTGAGGTCTTTTATATATTAGTGTCTTATAGGTTAAGGGGTATGGGCTTAGGAATCATGGGCTTGGTTCATGTCTTGTTAGGTTTTAAATTTGGGCTAAGAAGACTACAATGATATAATGTATTTGTAAATATGTAAAATTATTCTTAATTGATTTTAATAAATTATTATACTTAAAATAAAACAAAGAATTAAAGTTGAAACTATATTTTTTTTTGGTACTTTTCAAAGATTATATAAAAAATAAAAATCATAGTAAAATAGTATGACTACAAAATGAAACTATTTTTTTTTTATAATTTTAGTTTTTTGTGATAAAATAAAGTAAAAACTTGTTAAAATAGAGATATTAGACCTAAACTAAATATTAAAACGCTAATATGGGTAAAATTTCGGGGAGGGTCAAAAATTACATGTCTACAACTGTCCCTCTTTGACTAGAAAGACGAAGAGTTTTCAGACAAAGAACAACAAGACATGTTTTGACTCGACCTTTATTTCAAAGTGTAGAAAACTTAAAAGGAAGGAGGATATGACCGAGTCCTGGTTTTGGACAGCCTACATATCCCGGGTTATAAGGGAATCAGGTCGCGTGTGCTTCAAGGAGAATGATGGAATGATGAGTTACAGAGTCGAGCAAGGTTCTGTCCAAGGCTCCGGTTCGCGGTCCTGTTATTACATCAAAATAAATAAATAAAAAGACTAACTAAGCCTATCAACTACGAGTTACAAGATTCCTATCTATGAGTCTTCTGAAGCTCGGTCTTGAGTCTTGGTTGGTTCTTCATGCAGACTCTGATCTGAATCTTGATGCTTGGTGGCTGCAGGTGCTAGTTCATTCTTCTACAGCTTTTTCGGATCGAGAATTGATATGCATAACTTGTGACTTCAATCTGTCTTGAGCAGTCCACATTTTTCTGCTTCCATACTTTGGGTTTGGCCTTCTTTGTTCTTCTTTTAATTGTTTCTGAATCGAAACTTCTTCTTTTGGTCGTCTCTAATCCATTGTAATCTGCACAAAATAAAAAACAAACAAACAAAATTTTCTGCCCCAGTTTTCATCAGGAAAATTTCGCGAGTTATTGTAATAAAATCTATGCTACTTTATTGTTGAAAGCAATGAAAAGCCGGGAATGGTGCACCCGGAGTTATTATAGACTAGGGAGTGGATACCCTATGCCTAAAAGTAGAATCAACTAGGGATTGGAGACCCTATGTTGGACAAGATCGACAGGTTATGCTGTCAAGAAAAGATCACCAGGTTATGCCGCTGTCTGGGGAAGGATCAACGGTTATGACGTTGTCAAGCAAGAGATCACCAGGTTATGCTGGTGTCTGGGAAAAGGTCAACAGGTTATGCTATTGCCAGGAAAAAGAGATCTCTGGGTTATGCCAGTGTCAGGAAATGATAAATAGGTTATGCTGTTGTCAGGAAAGATCACCAGGTTATACCGGTGTCTAAAAAGGTCAACAGGTTATGTTGTTGCCTGGGGAAAAGAGATCACTGGGTTATGCCAGTGTCAGGGAATGATCAACAGGTTATGTTGTTGTCTGGAAGAGATCAACAGGTTATGCCGGTGTCTAGAAAGGTCAACAGGTTTATGTTGTTTCCTAGGGAAAAGAGATCAGTGGGTTATGCCAGTGTCAGGAAGCGATCAACAAGTTATGTTGTTGTCAAGAAAGATCACCAGGTTATGCTAGTTTCTGCTAGGGAGTGGTAACCCTATGTTGGAATCAACTAAGGAATGGAATATCATAGGTTAGAAAAGCGACTAGGGAGTGGAGACTCTATGTCTAAAAATAAAATCAACTAGGGAATGGAGACCCTATGTTGGAAAATGAGACTACTGAATTGTGTACCTACGCTAAAATGAATCAAGAAGAATTTTTTTGTTTTCGATTTTTTTTATCTTAGGAGAAAGATTCATCAGACTAAGACGTTTATCCTTGGAGAAAGATTCATCAGACTACTTTTCTTTATCTTAGGAGAAAGATTCATCAAACTAAGACATTTATCCTAGGAGAAAGATTCATCAGACTAGGTTTTTTTATTATCTTAGGAGAAAGATTCATCAGACTAAGATTTTTATCCTAGGAGAAAGTTCATCAGACTTTCTATCTTAGGAGAAAAATTCATCAGACGAAGATTTTGATCCTAGGAGACAATTCATCAGACTAGGTCCCTTACTTTTTGTTATCTTAGAAGAAAGATTCATCAGACTAAGATTTCTGTCTTAGGAGAAAGATTCATCAGACTAAGATTTCTATCCTAGGAGAAAGTTCATCAGACTAGGTTTTCTATCTTAGGAGAAAGATTCATCAGACTAAGATTTCTATCCTAGGAGAAAGTTCATCAGACTAGGTTTTCTATCTTAGGAGAAAGATTCATCAGACTAAGATTTCTATCCTAGGAGAAAGTTCATCAGACTAGGTTTTCTATCTTAGGAGAAAGATTCATCAGACTAAGATTTCTATCCTAGGAGAAAGTTCATCAGACTAGGTTTTCTATCTTAGGAGAAAGATTCATCAGACTAAGATTTCTATCCTAGGAGAAAGTTCATCAGACTAGGTTTTCTATCTTAGGAGAAAGATTCATCAGACTAAGATTTCTATCCTAGGAGAAAGTTCATCAGACTAGGTTTTCTATCTTAGGAGAAAGATTCATCAGACTAAGATTTCTATCCTAGGAGAAAGTTCATCAGACTAGGTTTTCTATCTTAGGAGAAAGATTCATCCGACTAAGAAACTATTTTTCATCTTTCTTTCTTTTTCTCATGCTTTTCTTTCTCGTTTTTCTTTTTTTATCTTTTTTTTTCAAAACAAATTACCCCAGCTTCTTTTTTTTAGGGCATAGATCTCAGACTATTCTTTTTTTCTCTCTCTTTTTTCATTTGAACTTTCTAAGAGTTGCCCCAGTTTGTACTCTTGGGGCATGAATTTTTTTTTCATATTTTTTTTCGTTTTCACTTTTTGTTGTTCTTTTTTTTTTGACTCTTGACTCTAAATTCGATTCCAAAAGAGGGCGGTCAAAGAAAATAACGCAGTCTCAAAAGGTGTAACAAAGTGTATAAAGTGTTTGGGTAGCAGAAAAAGGGCCTCCCGGCCTCGAGAACGCCCAAACATATTATCTTTTTGCGATCATAGCATTGATAAACATGTTTATCTTCTTGGTGTGTCGTGGTTGAAAGACACTTTTCATCCATTAATGCCAAACTTTTGACCAAGCTTCAATTGATCAAACATCCTCAAGCCCGATCTTCACAATGATTTGAAGGTGAATTTTACTCGACCTTAGTTCCAAAGTATTTCAAATCTTTCTTCATCCTCATAAGTGTCTTGTTCTCACTTATCTCAGTCAAGACTAAATCAGTTTTCAAGATCTGGCCAAAATTTCCGCATGCATGTCATATCACTAAAACTAGCGGGAAAGAAATTAAGCATGGAATGACACAAAAAGACAAATTATATTTCATTGAGTAAAGGATGGAAGGGCTTAACAACAAGACAAACAACCTAAAATCCGATTTACAACCCTAGAATAACCCGGATAATGAAAATAGCAATAAAACAGACAGAGAAAACTGACACAAATATAACAGAGGGATAGAAGGGTTTGACTCAATAAAACAAATAAAATCTGGATCACAACCCTGAAATAACCCAGATAATAGAAAAAATATCAAAACAAGCTACCAAGATTCCTTCCTAGTAAGGAGGGAATGACTTTTCAATTGCTAAGATTGACATTTAGCCACAAATTTGCTCATCATAATCAGCAGACCTTTATCCAATTTCAAAATCATTAACTTCAGTCAGTGAGTTCCCGATAGAATTCTCATACTTCATGTCACCATGCAACATCCCCACAAAGTGTGCATCATCATGTGCAGGTAAATGATTATGCGTGATAATCTGGGTGTCACTGTCTTGGATCACAATCAGATTTTCCTGGATCATCCTTTCTATTTCTCTTTTCAAATCCCGACAGCTTTCAACATCGTGCCCCTAGGCATTGGAATGGTATTCACACCTTTTATAAGGGTCAAAGCTTCTTGCACGTGGGTCCACATGATTTGGAGGATGTGCAATCATGTCATAATGCTTTAATTTCTCAAACAAGCTTGCATAAGACTCTCATATTGGTGTAAAATTATCTTTCAACCTTTTTTCCCCTCTATACCCTTTGCTTGGATGCGGGTTATAGGGCACTTGAAAATTTGGTGGAGACTGATAGAGACTTTGTGATGCTGGTGCTCGCCTTCTGGAGTGTCTTGGTGGCTGGACAACATACTCAGGTGGAGCAAGAGAGTATTGGGGGTTTTGAGGTGGATAGTAGTGCTCAGGGGAACCATCGAAAAACAGACGAGGCTGGTCATACCTATGAGATGTTTTCCTAGGACCTCTTCTCGACCCTGATGTCATCATGATTTCTTCATCCTTCTCATTCATGTAACTCAAATTACCAGATTCAATTTTGATAGCCTGAGTTGCATCTTTGAGAGTTGATTGACTTATAACTTTTCCCTTCTTAAGGCCATTCTCTACCATTTCTCCCATTATGAATGCTTCCGAGAAGGATTTGCCAACTGCGGACATCATGTTTTGAAAGTAATCTGGCTCTTGCACCTAAAGGAAGACAGTAATTAGCTTGTGGTCATCAATGGGTGGCTTAACTCTAGCCGCTTGCTCTCTCCATTTAATGGCATATTCCCTGAAACTTTCAGTTGGTTTCTTCTTCAGGTTTGAAAGGGAATTGCGGTCCGGGGCAATGTCGATGTTGTATTGGAACTGTTTGACAAAGGCCTAATCCATGTCATCCCAGACATACCATCGAGATGTGTCTTGATCATTAAATCATTCAGAGGCTACCCCCGTAAGGCTTTCCCCAAAATAAGCCATTAGCAATTCTTCATTTCTTCCTGCACCTCTTAGTTGATTGCAATACCTTTTCAGGTGGGCTATGGGATCTCCATGTCCATCATACTTTTCAAATTNTCTCTTCTGACATGCCAACCCTTGCATGTTTTTCAACTGTTGTTCTAAGCTATTCACTCTTTTGATCATTTCTTTATGTGCCATATTTTGGACAGGCTTCTCAATATTTGTAGGAAGATCAAATAGGTACGAATGGTACCCAGGAGAGTGGTATTGTTCTTGCTGGATAGTAAATTATGACTCATGAGTTTTCTTTTGTACCACTGTTGGCTGTGGCACAGTGAAGACAGGCATAACAACAGCGGTTGTCTGATTAGTTGTCAATGGCACACTTTGGGAGTGTGCAACAAAAGTTTCAGCTGTAGTTGTACAGTTGGGATAAGGACTGAACCTAAGTGGATAGGATTTCTCAGGCAATGAGGCTGGAATGGTAGTAGTAGAGACGGATGTGAACTCTGGGAAACCATGAATAGAAAAAGGCGGTCCTTGGCCATTGACCCATGCTTGATGCATTTCAGTCATTTGTTGTTTCAGTATTCTGTTTTCCTCAACCACAGTAGACTCTTGTCGAACCTTCTGACCCTGAGTCTCTTGATCACTCATAACAGCTTTGGTGTCAGTTGTCATTTTTCCCTTGGATTTTGCGTTGTCAGCTTACCACAAACCGACCACCTCAAACTTTCTTCACAATTCAAAATAAAAGACACGTTAGAATGGACTCAGTCGGTCCTTATTATCATTTATTTTTCTTCACTTTCTTCTTCTTTTTTTCCAAAATCATTCGATCGAACCTGATGTGGGTTGCCTACGTATCATGACGCCGCATGAATCAAATCTTGCGTAGTTCGGGAAGATCAGGAATAAAGGAAATAAACTAACTCTTTTTTTTGAATTTTTGAATTTTTCTTAATTTCTGAAAGAAATACTTATAAAGAAGATTCCTTTTTTTCTGGAATTTCGAAAGAAAAACTTCTAAAGAAGAAATTTTTTTTTTTGGATTTTTGGATTTTTATGTTAAAATTATGAAAGAAAGACTTCTAAAGAAAATATTTTTTGAATCATGAATTTTCTTTTCAATTTTGAAAGAAAAAAAATTCTAAAGAATAATGAAAATGTTTTTTGGATTTTTAGAACAAATTAAAAGAAAATATTTTGGGGTTTTTTAAAATTGGGGACTCAAAGAGAGACTTTTCAAAAGTATGAAGTAAAGGAAAATGTTTCGTATTTTGGGAAATTGAGGGCCGGAAAAAAGACTTTCCAAAGAAGGAAGTAAAGGAAAATGTTTCTTTTTTTTGGATTTTTGAAAATTTGAGAAAAATAAAAGGTAGAAAATATTTTTGGGGATTTTTTTTTAAAATTGGGGCCGGAACCGATGAGGTTTGTCTACATATCTCACATCCGGTGAGAATCAGACCCGCGTAATTCTTCCAGTTTTGACGGAACCGGGGAAGACATGACTTTTGAAGACATTCACTTATTTTCTTTCTCTTTTTTTTCAGGAGAGTTTCAGCATTTTTCAAATACCTACCTCTCACTCTTTTTCTCTTTTTTATTTTTATTTTCTTTCCCATTTTAGAAGTCAGTCAACATGCAAGCCAAAATAAACAGATACGCAAGTAGCACGTAAGATGTATCAGGATGGTCTTTTAAATTAGGTACACCTGTCCTAGACGGACCCAACCCCTGTGTTGAGTCCCCTAAGTCAAATGCACAACAAATGCACCTACTTGGGATCCGGCATGAGCCTATGTTGTTCTAAGTTTAAATCTTGGATTTTTGTTCTAGACCTGGCTTACCCGAGCAGACAGCTCGAGCCCGGGGGGAGGGGAGGGGGGCAGAGTACCGGGAATACAGAAGCTTCATCGGCTTTGCAACTTGTCTGAACCTCGTTCTAAAATTGGGATATGACTCTAACAGAAAAGAAGTCACACGAAGTGCACACTTCCCAAATGATTTAGAGGACTTAGAGAGAAGAAGGGTTTTGTAGCAGTTTATATACTGTTCAGATAATATCAAAGCGGTAAAAAGCGGCAATTAGCACATCAGGTTTAAACACGTAAAATCAGATAATGGAAGCCAAAATATAACAGTTATATAAGCTCGAATTCTTGAACCCTAAACCAGAGATTCTGTATTCTAATCCCCAGCAGAGTCGTCAGACTTGTCACACCTCCTTTTTCACTACCCCCGGTAAATAAAGGGTAATAAGGGAGTTTTTCCAATTAAAGCGACATTATTTGGATTTGGGATTTATTTTAGTTTTTAGTGTCGCCACCCGGATTTTTGACGATGTTCTGGGACACCGTTTTATTTTTAAAAAATCCCAAACCGAGGAAATTTTGACTCTATTTTAAGTTGTCTGCGACCAGAAATTCGAGTAAGGAATTCTGTTAACTCGTGAGAAGGTGTTAGGCATTCCCGAGTTCCGTGGTTCTAGCACGGTCGCTTAACTATTAATATTTATCTAAATTATCTGATTATTTCAATATTTTAGCCTATTGTGCATTTTTAACCTTCTTACTTTTAAACCGCTTTTTAATATTTATGGAATTATTTTAATACAAGTCACAGTGACGTGCACTTATTATTTTTAGACACGTTGCAAACCGCGCAAACCGCACCACATGAAATGTACCCGCGATTTACAACATGTTTATTTTAATTAATGTTTTGAGTTAGAGTCGGGGACATGAGTTGCCGCACTCCAGTGTAGATTATATAGTCATGACTATGGTCATGACGATTAAAAATGCCTATTTGAGGCGATATTCAATTATTCTCTAAGTTTTGGAATATTTATCTAAAAGTGGTATTTTAGCTTACGGGATATGTATATAAACTACTTTTGATATTTATGGATATATCTTGGAACAAGTCACGATGGCGTGCACTTGTTATTTTTTGGGCACATCGCAACCGCGTCACATGAAATGCACCCGCGATTTACGACATATTTATTTTAATATTATTTGAAGTTATATTAATTTATAAAGGAAAGATAGCTTACATGTTTATTAGGAACATGCCAACAATTTTGATTATTTTTCTTGCCTTGGGCAGAAAAAACGTGGGTTTAACATTACTGACTAATGATGCCTGCAATTAATTTGTAAAAAAATCATATGACCCACTTAGCAATTAATTATAAACTAACCAAACTAAACTAAGACAGAATACTACTTAATAAATCTCAAACAACTAATCAGATGTATTATGCAAATAATCAAACTTATGAGCATTTATATCTATGTAATCTAGCATACTCTATTCTAACAAATAAACATCCAACATAATAAATTCAAAGAGAAGTTTAGAGAGAGAGGATGAACCTTTATTGCTAAAATTTCCAGCAGGTACAGTAAAAGAGAAACCCCAAAATAATAATCTCAAGCAAGTTATGGACTAGAATCTAGAACCGGAATCGACAACATGAACAGACCCAGCTCGATTGGATTTGGGTTGTGGTTTCGGGCTGATTTTCACATGGTTTGGGATGGTTTTTTCAACCGTGTTTTGGAGTCATTTTGAGCTAGATTTTGAAGCTACAATAGTGGTGCTTTGAAGGAAGAAAAAGGTGTTTTTGGGGATGTTTCAACTGGGTTTTCAGGGCTGTTCTGGGTGTGTTTTGAAGGCTGGTTTTTGGTGCATTTTTGCTGACTTTTCGTTGCCTTTGAGATCCAGTTTTTGGACTGAATTTCGCTGGCCTTTGGTGAAAGATCTGAACTCGTTTTGGTGCAAATTTTGCTGGATTTTTCAGTCTTGTTTTGGGGTAGTTTTTTGTGCTGATTTTGTTGAGTTTTTTGGGTGAAGTAGCTGATTTTCGTCACTATTTTCACCTGATTTTGGGTTGTATTTTCAGCTCGTTTAGAGCTATTTTTGTGGTCGTTTAAGCTGTTGTTTGAGCTGGATTTAATGGTTGTTTTCGTCATGAAAATGACATGAAGAAGACGAAGCTTTGATGAGGGATTACTACTGTGTTTTTGGGTGTTAAATGGTGTATTTTAGGTGCTGATTTTGGGAGTGGGGGGGAGGGGTTAGTTGTGCTTCAGGTGGGTTTCACATGGAGAAGAAGGCTCTGAAAAATGGGGGAGCAGGAGTAAAGAGGCGGCTCGTTTGGATCGAAGGAACATCGAAGGGGGAAGGCTGCTAGCCTTGACTTTTTGGGAAGATCCAGAGGAAAGGAGGGGGGGCCGTTACTATTTTTTGGTAAGGGAGGGGTCCTTTTTTCTTAGGGGAGGGTCTTGGCTGCTCCTAGATTGTGTGTCCAAGAAGAAGAGCCTTGAGGTCTTTTTTATATTAGGGTCTTCTAGGTTAAGGGGTATAGGCTTAGGAATCATGGGTTTGGTTCATGTCTTGTTAGGTTTTAACTTTGGGCTAAGAAGACTACAATGATATAATGTATTTGTAAATATGTAAAATTATTCTTAATTGATTTTAATAAATAATTATATTTAAAATAAAACTAAGAATTAAAGTTGAAACTATATTTTTTGTTTTGGTATTTTTCAAAGATTATATAAAAAATAAAAATCATAGTAAAATAGTATGACTACAAAATGAAACTATTTTTTTTATAATTTTAGTTTTTTGTGATAAAATAAAGTAAAAACTTGTTAAAATAGTGATATTAGACCTAAACTAAATATTAAAACGCTAATATGGATAAAATTTCGGAGAGAGTAAAAAATTACATGTCTACAAATAGTTCAATATTAAGTTTTAGTTATCTGTTTGTGGTATTTTAACTAAGTTCTAGTTACTTGTTTTAATTGACGCAAACTAGGTTTGGTATTAATTGGCTTAAAGCTGAAGGTAGCTAAGTTGATCATGATTAAGGATACAAAGTTGATTACTTTAACATCTAGGGTGGATGAGAGTACTATTTCCTCCATGCTTCTGCCATATCATGGAGTCCGGAACCCAAGTAGGTTATATTTGGACAAATAAAACTAAAATAAGTTCAAAAAATAACATAGAACGGATCTATGTATAACGCCATAGTATATGGCGCTATACACTAACGGTACCTGTGCCGTTAGTGTATAGCGCCATATACTATGGCGTATACCTTCTGAATCTGTCAGACACAGGTATAACGCCATAGTATGTGGCGTTATACCTATTTTCTAGGTAATTGTGCCGTCGTCTTTAAGAACGATCCCTCCTCCTTCTTCCCCCATTTTTTAATATCCTTCTTCTTCATTTGGTCCCCCACCCCCGATTCTGCCCATTTTTAAAATTAAAAAAATAATTTGGGTCCCCCACGTCACATAAAAATTGAAGAGTTTTGGTCCAACTTTCGAGTAGAGCATCGTATTGTTGTGGATACACATTTTCGGAGTCAAAATTTCAATTTATTCGAGGTATTTCATTTTATTATATGTTGAAACTTTAATAATAATCCATATTTTTTTATTTGTATGTGTTCTATNATATGTTAAAATTTATCCGGACTTAATAACTGTTTTTATATATGTGTGTTTCATGTCGTTTTGTGTTTTATTATTAATTAAATTTATTTGTTGTTCATGTTTAGTTTAGATTATTTTTTAGCTTAGTAAAATCTAGACCTTTTTAGCGTAGTAAAACGTAGACCCTTGTAGCGTAGTAAAATGTAGAACCTTGTAGCGTAGTATTGTAGCGTATAAATACTTTAGTTTAAGTATCTTACACTGGTAGTCGAAAATACAAA